>MQRK01217640.1:17187-28465 GCA_001938485.1 Girardia tigrina
TATATATATATATATAACTTAGATAAAAGAAAACAAAAACGCCATTTATCAATAATTTTTTAAAACTAGTTTCGCCTGTACAAACATCGTCAGTTAAAATGAATATTTAAACAAAATTACAAGTCATTTAAATGGTTTTCTGACTGTTATATCACAAAAAATTTCCATATTTGTTTTCCATATCCATGCTTCAGGGATCATCCGATTGAAATTTGTGTCAAAATTTTTACTCAAACTGAATTATTTTTCATAATTTATTTTTTCACGATCAAGACAACTATATATATGAGCATTGCACTTATATAACGAAGAAAACGAATGGAATAAAAATCATATATGTTAGGAATTTTTTATGAAATGTTTTTAAAATTTTTGAAATAATAATTGAATTCAAAGTACCAATTTAAAATCAAAATAAATCAAGAACTAAATAAAGTTATATTAACTATGATAAAATTTCGGAAATGTAAATTTTAAAAAAATGAAATTATTTAATTGTCAGAAATTACAAAAAGTCAAATGGATTATTAATAATATATTTATTTTTATTCTACCGGTTTGAGATTTATGGAATAAATAGTTCCTCAAAAGTAAAAAAAATAAATGAATTTAATTTCGAATAAATTCGTTTAAATAAAATGTATTAGACATTTTTTGTAGACAAATAAAATTTGAAAAACGGATGTCGGCTTCTAATATTGATAGTGTGGAAGATGTTCCAAAAACATCAAACATGGTGGCCTTGGCAACGAGCTCTGACCAGTAGATCTCCAGATTAATTCCAGAGAACTTCAAACGGTACGATGATGTGGAAATATTTATGTCAAGTTGCAATAGATATTATAAAGCAGCGGGCGTTCCAGAAATCCTTAAAGAGACACTGGTAGTGACCCTGCTTTCGCGGTTATACTAAAAACGCGGTTATTAGCGGTTACGACAAGAAGCCCGACAAAAGAAGCACAACGTCAGTGGATACCCAAAGAGAAAAAATGTGAATTAATCATACAGACTCACAGACTTCTATATCATGCAGGAGCAGAGAAAAGTTTATCATCATTTGAAAGATAAATTTGAGGCGGAAGAGGAACACAAAACAGTAAAAGTAATCGGGGCGTGTAAAGAATGTCAACAAACCAAAACAAATACTTCGAAAACGATAGAGGAGACAATCAAAATAAATTCATCGGAAGCATTTGAGAAGGTATATATTGATATATGCGGCCCATGGAGGGAGATAATAAGAAAAGAAGTCATATAATGGTCATTGATTGACCATTTCAGTAAATATATAGTTTTGACAGCAATCAAACGCTAAGATGAGCACACGATTATGCACGCAATATTGATAAAGTGTATAAGGAAATTTGGCGCTCCCAAAAAAATACATGTAGACTGCGGGAAAAGTTTCGAATCACATGCGATAAAAGAATTAATGATTAAAGAAGGTATACATTAGTGTTCTCGAGCCCGTACCACCATAATATCATGGTGGAACGACAATTTCGTACTATATGTGAATATATATTGGCAAGTTTAAAAGAAAGAAAGGAGAAAAGTTGGACAGATATGCTCCCAGAGGTGGAATTCACGTTGAATGCAACGCGTCAAAAAACGATTGGGAGAAGCCCAGCTGAAATGATATTCAATAGGAAAATAGATAGACAGAAATTGTATAATAATGGTAGGCAGGCTTCAGACGATAACATTAAAGTCCCAGAGGAACAAACAAGATGCAAGTTCAAGGTGGGAGATCAGGTGTGGGTAAAAAAGAAGTGAGACATAAAGGAAATGACAGATATGAGGGACCATACACCATTATAGAAAGGATTCATGAGAAGAGTTATAAATTAGAAGATATAGACAAGAAACAAATAATCAGGAATGTTAAAAAGTTCAAAAATTTTAAAAAGGGGAAATGTTAGGAATTTTTTACGAAATATTTTTAAAATTTTTGAAATAATAATTGAATTCAAAGTATCATTTTAAAATCAAAAAAATCAAGAACTAAATAAAGTTATCTAAAAGTTATCTAAAGAACTAAATAAAGTTAACTATGATAAAATTTCGGAAATGTAAATTTAAAAAAAACTGAAATTATTTAATTGTCAGAAATTACAAAAAGTCCAAATGGATTATTAATACTATATTTATTTTTATTATACCGGTTTGAGATTTATGGAATAAATAGTTCCTCAAAAGTAAAAAAATAAATGAATTTAATTTCAATTAAATTTGTTTAAATAAAATATATTAGACATTTTTTGTAGAGAAATAAAATTTAAAAAACGGATGTCGGCTTCTAATATTGATAGTGAGGAAGATGTTCCAAAACATCTAACAATATATAAAGGACAATGGTGTTCGGTAATTTCCTCGTGGTAATAATTTACCAGAATCACCTGTAAATAAGGTAATATAACAGAGTAAACAAATTTCAATGTCACGAGAACTAACTTTTACGCTTGTAATGAAGAAAAACATATTAGAAATGTTATCCCTTCAATATAAAGTATATTTTCGAACACAAAACTACAAAAATCCTTTACGATTCTAGGAACATGAGTATCTGAAATTGGTCAATTTTCCGATTGTTCTTTTCCAGATTCTGATTAAAATCTAATCTATTAATTATTTATGAGATACGGTTTGAGAACTTCAATCAAACTTTCTTCTTTATCCACTACATCAAAACTAGTTTAATCAACCATTTCTTTACTAAATCAAAGAACGTTGTTTCAGTTCCATTTTTAGTCGAAAGATCAATTCAAAATAATCCCACATATGGATGTTCAACCAATTCATTTCCATAGGGGTCCAATAGTAATTTATTAATCAGTTCAGAAGAAATCATAGTCCACAGATAAAGATAATTAAACCAAAATCGGATTCATTTGTGTCACCCATAAAATTAGAATATTTTTTTCTTTCGTGTTGCTTCTCTTCGTTTTATTCTTCCTGTTTCCATAATTTACGAAACATTTTTAAGGATAATTTATCAAGAACGATAAGTTCTCACATCTTTTATACATACAATATATATATAAAGATACTGTTTTTGTCCAATCCGTCTCCACTTTCTAATCACGAATTTTGGCCCTGAAGAGGGCCGTATGTCTTTCGCAATTCTTAGAAGCCCTTGAGGAACCTCCGATGAAATAATCGGGTTGAAAGAATTTCCCAAGGTTCGAATTCAGTACATAATCGAGAGTGGTACTATTCAATTCAACATGACGCTGATTGGCACACATTTTCCATGAATCCCAAAAGTAAAGTAAACATATATTCTCGGTAATTGCAAATCACTGTCGCCTTCGTAAATACCAGTGGTCGGTTTGATTCCGTGTTCATTAGTGATTATTCTCCAAAACATCGTTCCAATATTGTTTCCACAACTTAGAATTATCAATTCATACCATCGTTCATAAATGCCTCCACATGGCTTGATAAAATATTCTGCATTAAAAACATAGCCAAAAGGCAAAGTTATCTGTCTGTCTAAATTAAAATAAGCATTTTTGATTCTCAGAATTTTATTAATTGAAAGGAATAAATGAAACAAATCCATATTCGTAAAATAATAAAGAAATCGATTTTGATATATCTTTATTAGATATCAAAGCTATATAAAAACTGATTCGTTTAAACAACGAATTTAACTTCAAAATATATAAAAATTGTTATTATAACATACATAACATATATATATATATATATAACATATATATATATATATATATATATATATATATAATTTTTATTAACTTTTTTTTATGTATTTCTATAGTATTTTTCAGAATTTTAATAAGAATTTAAATTCATTCTGAAACAGATACATAGATTGAAGTTCGTAAAGCTTTATACTTTACTATTATGGTATTATACCCTTATATTTTTATCATGAATGCCTTTAATTCATTAACTTTACTCTAAAAGGTTTTTAAAGGTAAAATTTCTGAAATCTACAAAGATCTTTATATAGTTTTTAAAATAAATAACTTCCATTTGCAGCGAAATATGAACTAATAGTATATTATTTATTATTATAATATTATTATGAAATATATATAAACAGTAGAAATTTTCAAAATTTGTTTCAATTTTTATTTTTTTGTAATTTTTTTTCTAGAATACTTACCAGAAAATGTCTTCGAACGATGTTGTGGATACTGACAGTGAAATTGGAATAAATAGACATCTTCCTCATTCGAATATGTTGATGGCAGTCAATGATAATAGGAAAATTCCCTCAACAAACTATAGACAATCACCACAATTATTCAGTCCTCAAAAAGGAATCGATATTGATAATAATCAACTAAATAATTCCTACAGAAAATATATGGAAGAATCCAACAATAATCATGATTCCAATAACCGAACAATGAACTGGACAATAAGATCGGGATATTTCGATCAACCTAATTACGAGGTTATGTATGACAATACGAATTCTCAAACCGTCGGCTATTCCCATAGTAGAATCTCGACTATTAAGCCCGATGCCAATATAATCTCGACAAGTGGATTATAAAACGAAATTCTTAACAAAAATAATTAAGTATTTCTCTCTCTACAAAACAAATTGCAATTGTCATATTTCCGTATTTTCCTAATGATTATTTTATTTATTTTAAATTACTAAAAGTTAAATGTCTCACAAAAATTGTAAAAAAAAAGTGAAATGAAAAAATTTTTTTTAATACACATTTACTTCATTCTGTAAAAAAATTTATTATTGTTTTTTACTTTTTTAAAGATAACATAAAATATTATGTGTGAAATATTATTTTATTTCAATTATATATAAATTTTAAATTACACACACTGACCCCGTTTTGCAAGTTTACCTGAACTCAGTCATTCGTTTTAGCTTTTCCGGTTACCATAAACCTTATCATAGACAGCCCCGTTCTCATCGCACGTCAATATTACAATATCCGTTGTAATCCACTACGGTTCAATTTGTGCAATAGCAAAGAACAGTCGTTTATTCGCAAATTTTTTTTTGCTTTTTTTGAGTTCATACTGGACCTTTTGACCATGATCATTTTTCTTGTTAATATTCTGAAGTGGTTTATAGGAAGGTTGGAGTTTAGCGGCCTGTTCGCGCTTTTTTAGGTACGATACCCTTTAATGAAAATTTGAAGCGCTCGTTTATCAATGGTTGTTGGGCACTCGGAGCGCTCAATTGTCTTTACGATGTGCGTTGGGGAGTGAAATTTGGCATACCTTCCGAAACATTTTTTTTCCAGTCGTGCAATATCACCCGTTGCTAGCGCAAATGTTTTTAGACGCTTTTTCTGCAGGAAAACGAGTTTGAATGCGTGGAAAATCGATATGCGGATTTCTACACGCTTTTTTTGATATTTTAATTTGTTCCTAAAATCAATATTTTTATAGGAAATACTATACAATTCGAATATTTCAACATGATCCAAAGAATATATAATATATAAAATACATATAAGACAAAATTAAATTAAAAAATTATTTACATTTTTTAAAATATCTGACAAAACTTTCGTTTCAACCTAATTGAAATATTTGTTAAAACACTTTATAAGTTCAACAGGTTTCGATCAGCACATTTGATCATCATCTTCAGCAAATTATTATTTTGATATATATTTGCACACTTTATTCTAATGTCTAGTAAAAATAATTTTGGAACACCAACAAATGTTGTTATAAAAAAACTTTGTTAATTTAATGATTCTTGCATTATCTCACTACATCTGTTTGTTTGTCTGCGTATCTTGCAAACGATTTTTAGCCTACTTTTGTGGTCCGATTGAGCCAAAGTTTTGCACAGTTATGCAATCCTGCTGACAACAATAAATCAAATAAATTAAAATCTTTATTAAATCATTGATTCATTAGTCAATTCTTTTACAAAAAAACGTTTTTGCGATTACTCAAAAACGTCTATAAATTAAAACAACTTTTGTTTAAAATTTATTTTTTTCTATTTTTCATGTTTTTTTTGGAATATTTTGGTAAGTTTTATGATTATTAAGAACATTTATAAGATATATATAAGATATATATATATAAATTTTTATTATTATCAAAATTCGAATTGTCTTCAGGTAAACTCTCAAAGAACCTGACACAATTTAAAATTTTCTTCACATCCCCTCAATTTACATGGCGTTTTCCATTAAAAATTTCTCATCAAGATTCTTTCGTTGTCTAGTCGTTTCTCGAAGCTTCTTTCTTGTCATCGTTTTGTAACTGTGGCTGGTCCCATATATTGATCTTCTTTCGTAATGTAATTTTTTTGATGAGTCTGTCCCCCACATGGAACATTCATTTCCTTATCAATGGATTTTGTTGTACTTTTCTTTGTATTTGTCTCTTAGTCATTATATTTATCCAATACTACTTTAGTTTCCTTCCAAAGATTATTTCGGCTGGTGAATTGCACCATTTAACATAAACTATATTTCTTCAAAATTTTCTGTCTAATATCTGTGTATTTCATCTTTCCAGCTTATATTTATGACATTTCTGATTGTTCTAAATTGCCTTTATATAATTTTATTGGTATTGTGGTGGTATAGCCTTGAAAACAATTTCTACGTGTTGAATTTCTTTTCCAAATCTTTGAAAAGTGATAATTTTAATTGTTTTCCCCTGACAACATGTATCTGCTTTGGTGGGCCGAACATCAAAATCAATTTACAGTTTTCTCATCCGGATGCACTGCAGTTAAGCTGATGTATCTGCTGAATTGATTAATTATTGTCAGTATGAATTGGAATCCATCCATAGCCTTCTAAATGTTTCGCGGGCGGATCGACTGATGTGTTTTTTTTCGTTTTCATTGTAAGAGCTTCCCTTTTTGGACGTTTTTCTCAACTTTGTACTATTTCATTTACTTTTTGCCTCATGTAATCAAAGTCGTTTTCACATAATTATATACTTTCTTACTTTGCGCATTGCACATAATTCTATGTAAAATCGTTTTTTCTTCTTTTGAGTATCCATTACTTGTTTTCTTTTGTCGTCACGATATCATTTTAAATTAACTATTCATTTTTATTCATTTTAAGCTCGGGGTACCTGGCGACCACCAGGTTTGACACCCCTTAAATCCACCCTGTAAGAATACCAACGTGGGTTTTCGAACTTTTATTTTCAATACAATTAGAATTGTCTTTTGGACAACTCTCAGCAAAGCTTTCGTAATTCGACATTGTTCTAAATTGATAACTTTTAGTTATTTTAACTAAAATGTACTTTAAAATGTAAATTATACTCGAATAATTATTTATCGTGAACATCCAAAATATCAATTTTCCATCTGGGTGGGAGAAACACATTTCCAAATACTAATATGTTTTGTATATGGTAGTGACTCCTTAAAACTTCGACAGTGTCAACACTGGTTTTCTAAATTTCGTTCTGAAAAATTTCATCTGAAAGATGCACCACACTCCGGTCGACCAGTTAAAGTTGATGGCGACAAAATAACAGCACTGATCAAATCTAATCCACATATGACGACAAGAGAAGGTGCAGAGACTCTGGAAATATCAAAATCAAGTGTTGGAAGTCATTTAAAGAAACTTAAACATAAAAACATTCAACAGTGATAATGACATCAAATCGTTCCTAGACGGCTTTTTTGCTGACAAAGGCAAAGGTTTTTATGAATCAGGAATAATGAAGCTACCAGAAAGGTGGAAGAAAGTGATTGAAAATAATGGACAGTATATCGTGTAAAAATATTTGTGCATCCATGTCATTTTTTGATAATAAATATTTTAGTAAAAAACGCGATGACTTTTTGGCCAACCCAATAATAAGGTGTAATTAAATTTAAATTTCATTTGTTAATTAATTCCATAAAAAATTATTTCAACTATTATTTTGCATAATTTACACAAAATATTTATCGAAAATGGTTTTCTTTTTGCAACTTCAATTTCTTTAATCAAATTTTTTTTAATGGTTGATGAATCCAGTTTGTTTAAAAAATTACAAATTAATAAAATCTTTCAAACAGTTTTTGTTGAAACTTCGTCTGGAAGATTCATTGAGAAAATCAAATGATTTTATATTCTTTAAAATTTTTTTGGATCAATTAATGTTAAAATTTGTTAATGAAAATGGGTTTATAATATTTTATTTAATTTATTCAATAAGTATTTGGTATTAAAAGTTTAAAAAATTATTAAAAAATTAATTAAAAATATAAATTTAAACATTGTGAAGTAATTATTTGTAGTTAAATTATATAGATATGTTCAAACTTGTTTTTAAACTAAAGCAGATAAAATATTGAAATGTAATTCTGTAAAATGATTGTAATTTAAAAAAAAATAATAAATTCAATTCGTAAAAATAACAATTTTAATAAATAACATATCAGTATTTATAATTCAGTATTTTTACTTATAATCAAACTGGTCGAAAAGAAAACAAAAGAAAAGTTCCTCAACAAAAATTGTTTGAATAATTGTCATGGAAAAAAAGTTTTGGGTTCTTATGAATTCAATTATTCATCACGAACATAACATATAATAATTAATAAACAATATAAACTTGTTAAATATATAACAAACCTAAAATATAGCTTTCATTCATAAACTGCACAAAACAATAAATACATTTTAGCAATTCCAATCTTATTTCTACCCTTACCGATTGTGACGGAACAATAGATTAATTTTCGATAAAAAAAATTATTTTTACCATATTTTTCAAAAACAACACGACGTCGTCAAACGACGAATTTTGTTGTTTATGGATAAACGTTATGGCAACCATTTACTAACCATTTTAGTTTTACCCATTTGATTCAAATTATGCAAAACCGTTAATTTATCAACATTCAGTCTTTTGTTCAGTCAGTATTTGAAAGAGGTGGATGTTGGTCATGTAGCCTCTATAATAAGAATCCTTTCTCGTCGGTTTTGTCGTCATCATTAAGAGCGACCGATTTGACGGTTTTGACGCTCGCTACACAATTCGATCAGCGCCAAACATATTTGTAGTGATCCGATAATCGATGGAAAACCAAAAAAGGACTTTTCTTTAATTAAATTAAACAAATATTTTATTATGTCACAATTTTAAATTTTAATAACTTGAATTTGGTAATTATGTCGGTAAAAAATAAATGCTTTATAAAAATAACCGATTTATGCTTTTCTATCTCAATTTTTCAAATTGTAAACGAATGAAATCGAGCAGACCAGAGCTGCCGCCTCATTGTTTAGCGAATCGGCATCCTGACAACCCACTCGGACGCATCGAGTGGACCACCGACCAAAACGACGCCGCCGACAAGACCAACACACGTCCGCGTATCGACCGTTGGACACTGGAACCGACCGATCATGTCCGCAAGCGACAATTTTCCGCACAATTTTAGAGATGTGGGTTGTCGCCACTCGATTCAGCAGTCGGCACCACAATCCTTCAACCCTCTTTCGATGTTATTTACAACTTTGAGATATGTCTCGATTTGTTTGAGACTCCAGTGAGACAGGCGAGTCAAATGACTCCAGATGGTTTCGATTTCGTGGTAGTATTCCTTGAGATAAGATTTGATTCTCGTGTTTGTTCCCACAGATTTCAGAATATATTTTCTTTTAACCCAATAGAGAAATTTATTATTGATTTAGTTTGCCAGTTCGTAATATTCGATAACGTTTTTTGATGACAAACATAGTTTTAAAGTTTTTGAAATCGATTCCAACATTGCGTCAAAGAGGGAATTATCTGCGACATATATCAGATGAATAAGATCATTACATTTAACAATTAATTGGCCGGTATAAATGTAATCCAGGATTGTATTTATTGTAACGGCATCAGTAAACGGAAATTTTACTGTTATTTTCTTAGTTTCAGATGAAACTGTGTCGTATTTGTCTAAACATGAAAAGAATTTCGATATAGAAACAAGGCAAATACGATGGCAGTGGAATTCGATTCCTCCAGCTTCAATAATAAAGTCCCAAGATCGACCTGTACGCCAAAGTCTCACTGTCTTTGAAAAAAGCATTTCTCTGGGCTCGTGGCAGTCGAATTCTTTTTTAAATGACTCCAAAGAACGAAGAGAAGTTTCAAAATGTGACATTCATAATTGAAATTTTACTTAACCCTAATGGGGCCGAAACTATTTCCTTTAGAAAAAATGATTTTGGATATTAATTTTGGTTTATTATATCTAAATAACTTATAAAAGATAAACATAATAAACTGATGAGTTCAAACTCACGACTCATATATACAAAGACTATTGCACCTAATGCTGCCTGTTGCTGAGTCTTCAAATTGATGTAAAAAATATTTGAGCAGTGTTCTTTTAAAAGGACGGTGGCCCCATTCGGGTTAATTCCAGCATTAAAAAATAATCAAAAGCGAAATTGATTAAGTATTTCAATAATATATTCTCAATAACAAATTATCTCTTTTACAAATTTTCACCTATTTTCATACATTCAACTATTTGGTTAATTCAAACAAAAATTTCTTTACATATAAATCTTTTTAGAAAATATCAAATATATCAGAATAAATAACCATTGCAAAAAATAAAACAAGAAATGTCAATATTTTTTTCTCTCTCTTGATAAATAAAGTATGGCCCGCTCCCCTCGCTCTCCCTGAGAGGGTCGAACACTTTCCCCCCTTTCAGATAGGATCAAAAACAAATTGATTAATTGACTTTTACATCATTCTTTGTAAAATTGATGTAAGAATGTCTTAATACCTGAAATTTGATATCAAGATGTCAAATTGTTCTCAGATAGTCGTTTCTCAAACTTTTCAGCTCATTCTTGAGAAATATAATTTTGAATGGAGTATCAATTGAAGATTTTCTTCAAAGGGAACTTTCAAAGACTTCTATTTCCAAAATAAATCAATTATATCTTCAGTGGTCCGAAGGTTGAAATTGTGTGTTTGATGGTTTCGAAGAGATTCTCATTATTTTTATGTTTAATTTAATAGAATCTACATTGGTTTAAAAGTTTTGAGACAGTAGGATTTTTTATAATATGTATTTTCTAAATCTTTATAACAGTCAAAAGTTAGGATTAAATATATGATGTATTTAATAGCAAATAATAACAACACAATTGTTGGCTTTAAAATCATTCTTTAGTGTACCGTTTATATTTATGACGTAGAACAATGCGAACAATTATCTTTATAATTTTATAAATAGGGAAATCTTAAACTATGAAAATTATTTAGTATTTGTTAATTTAAAAATATTCTAAATTTCTTTAAATGTTATTAGTTATATATATATATATAT
>MQRK01217641.1:13555-26922 GCA_001938485.1 Girardia tigrina
TTGTATGTTGAGTTTAGTATTTGGAAATGTGTTTCTCCCACCCAGATGGAAAATTGATATTTTAGATGTTCACGATAAATAATTATTCGAGTATAATTTAAATAATTTATATTTTAAAGCACAGCATAAGATATTTAAAAACATTAAAAAATATTAAATCTTTTCAAATTTTCATATTAAAATTTAAATAAAATAAATAGTTTTAACTAAGTTTTGAATTAAATAAATGTTCCTTCTTTCAATAAAATATTTTTTAAATAAAATTAATATGTAAATAAAATTGATACTAAAATTACCAAATTTGAACTCTAAAAATAAAATCAGAAAATAATGAAAAATTTGTTCGAATAATTGTTTATTAACAAACATTAACAAAAAATTATCAATTTAGAACGATGTCGAATGACGAGAGTTTTGCTGAGAATTGTCCAAAAGACAATTCTGATTGTAATGAGAATAAAAGCTTGAAAACCCATGTTGGAATTCTTAATATACATTAAAAAGTATTTTGATTTTATTTAAATAGTGTTACAAAATATACCAAAATCTTCTTTACAATATTCTTTAACTTCGAAGATAATATTTAATTGTGAATTTTTTAAAACTTCATTTTTATAAAAAATTGTCCCAATTTAATTAAAATATTATCATTACTCTAAAATTTTTTAAAAACTTATTTCATTTTAATTAGTGATATACTATCTGTGAACTATAATTTTTACAAAAATTATTTCGATTTAATTAGTAGAAATGTTACTATAAAATATATTTTTTAAAAAATCTTATTTATTTTAATTTGCAAAAATATTATCTATAACTTAAATTTTTATTTTAAAGAATTATTTCATTTTAATTAATCGACATTATTTTTACTTTATCTAAAATATAAATATGATTTTTAAAAATATCAAAAATTTAAAGTTCACCAAAAATAACCCCACTACTTGCATTTTGACACACTGGACAAATGTAATACTCACATCTGTTGAATACATAAACATAGTAACGCTGCATTGTATCATGACAATTTTGCGGATTGTGAAAATTTGCCATACAGCATCTGTATAAAGGAAATTGTTGAATTATCGTAGGAATTTTCTCTTGAATCATCTTCGACATTATTTCTTTGAATATATTCTTTTTTGAATTGTGAAAGGAACCTGGTGTTGTTAATAATCATTGTAAAATTCGAAGGATCCAATCAAGAGAACACCACAATGCGGAAGAAAAGCCTAGACTAGTTTGACGATAAACGACATATTTTGACAGATGGAATAAGTACATTACCTCACGGATATTATCTTTTGTGTATGATCTACTTGTATATATTGTACATATGTAAATAAATGTTTGTTCTATTATAATCTTGTTACGTTTTAATTCAATTATATGTTAATTAAGTAATCATTACAGAAAATAATGATTTGACTTTACGAGCGATACAATGTGGAATGATAATCGGTTCGGGATCATTACTACGACCGAATTGTAGTTTTGTTGATAAAGGATGAAAAACGAGAATGTTTTCCCGTGGAAATGATGTTGATTTAGACATTAATAAAGATAGAATCGATTATTATCGATTTTAATATCGTCTATTGCATGAATCGGATTTTATCCGACCGATTTTGAAAACAAAACGAATTTAATTTAAGGTTTATTTCGTTCGCAAAAATATGTTATTTAAAACAAATACATTTTGTTAAAGAATAATAATTTTTACAATTTTTATAATTTGATAATTGTTAATTGTTTTTTGTTTACAACAGATTTTTTTTATAATGTTTTTCTTTTAAAGTATTTTTCAGGAAAATTTTTTTTATTTTCAAAACCGCGTGCAAATATATATATATATTTTATTTTGATTAAAAAAATTTTAATTCTGCTTTAGTAAATCACTACAAACGTTATGATAATAATTCAACTTAATCTATACTATACACAAATGTAAAAAATATATATATATATAATATTGATATCTTATCTTATAAAAGGCCAAGTCACTCACTGCTTCACTAACGCTCATATTATCTACTTACAATTGTAAGTAGATACTTATATTAATAATAATTCATATGGAAAATTATTACGAAAAAATTATTACACCATCTCAATAAAGCACTAGACATCGATATGTGTGCGTTTTTTCGAGAATCTAAGATCATATTCCGACTATTTACCTATGGGTTACTATACATATGTCCAGACAGATTTTCGATATTTTGCTTGCTTCACCCTATATGTCATATGGGAATTCTGCCCCACTTTAAATTATATTATATTATAAACATGATTATATTATAAACTTTGCACAATTGTAAACTTCTTGATTTTGCACACTTGTACTAAGTTTAATCAGGCTGTACATGTTCAGCCTAGGCAGCCTGCCTAGGCTTAGTGCAGTATTGATTAGCACATGTGCAGTCTATGCGGCATGTGGAGTATTGATTTTTGCACTTTTTGTGTAATTTCGGCGGTTTTTACATGTTTTTCAAGATTTTAAAGGTGTTTTTCATGGTTTTCAAGGTAATGATGACGGTTTCTAAGGTGTTTTCGACTGCCTTTATATATATAATTTAAAAATCTTATGTATCATGGTTACGGTAACCATGATACTTTTGGTGGTCGATGTCTGGCTAGGCCTAGGCTGAGGTACATTAGATGATTATACAGATGTTATGTATTATATTGATGTATGTTTGAAGTACAATAGGAGTTTTTACATGTAGATTTTACATGTAAAATAACATGTTATGTATCTTGGTTACGGTAACCATGGTACTTGTGATTATACTTGTGTACCTTAGATGATTATACAGATTTTATGTATTATATTGATGTATCAAGTACAATAGGAGTTTTATACATGTCTTTTTTACATGTAAAATAAAATGTTATGTATCTTGTTTATGGTAACCATGGTACTTGTGAATATTGATGTGGTACATTGAGCGATTCATGAAGTATTGTATGATGGCCAATAACGCACATATATCATACGGGTTTCATATATATACGAAAAGATATATATTTGAGCACTTTTTTGAGAATTTCAGAAAATATCGATTTATCAGCACTTTTTCGAAGATGTTGATGTTGAATCTGAATGTGCGTATGTGGGTTACTATTCAAGTGCATCAGCACTTTTTTGATATTTTGCTTCTTTGTACCTCTAAAATCGATGTGCCCTTTGTGCAAATTTGCACAATATGTTAATTATAGGGAAAAGTAATCAATACATGAAATTTCTAATTTTACATTCAGATATAGAATCAAAATGTGCATCAAACGCATGATATCGATTTTTGGCACAAGTACTTTTAAACAATTGATGTATTGATTTTTGCACTTTTACACATGTGCAACTTCAAAAGTACTGTGCTAGCATATTCGAAATGTGCGGCACTATGTGCAATATCGACTAGCACTTTAAAAGTATCGATTAGCACATCTGGGCGCTGTGCAGCAATCAATTAGCACTTTTTTCTACGGTCCTTAGTGATAGGGTGACGGTTGCTATGGATACGGTAACCGTTACCATGGTTACAACCGCCTTGAATCACTGTATCCGTTGTCAATGAAAAACGTCCCTTGGTTACCGTCACCAAGTGAACCGAAACCGTTGCTGCATAGGCTAAGGAATCGAGAACCAATCAGAAGCGTTGCCAAGTAAACCGGAACCGTTGCTATGATGATCGCGACCGTATCTAGGGAACCAAGGACCAATCAGAACCGTTGCTAGGGTCCCAAGAACCAATCAGAAGCGTTTCCAAGTGAACGGGAACGGTTGCAATGGCGACCGTTCCAGTTGCTATGGTAACTGGAACCGTTGCCATGGCAATGGTTACCCCCCTGGCGGGGGTCTTGTGTGTCGAATACGCATTTTTCCCCTACTGACAAGAAGATAATTAATATATTTTTTTATATTTTATTTAGAAAATTATTTTAATGAATGGTTTTTCTTATAATTTATGAAAAAATAAATTTACTTATTAAATAATAATAAAAATAAAAAGTTGTTGTGAAATATTTTTTATTAATTTATTAAATATTCTATTCTTCTTCTTTTTATTATATATTTTTTATATTTGAATTTTATTTTAAAAATTTATTATATTTGTTTTAATCAGACAAAATCAGTATAAAAATAGTTGATTCATAACGTCTTTCGTTTGTAAGCAAAATATCTGAAATGTATCAAAGAGACAGCTTCAATAATGATCGTACGGTGGTAATATCATTTATAATATTTTTACCTTTATACATTTATATAGACTTAACATTTTTTAACATTTATATCCATTAAACAGAATTCAAAAATCTTTTTTTTAATATTAATTCATTAATTAAGACTGTTCTATTTTACCTAGGAATCTATTTACAGATACGATGGTGCACCCCTTTAAATATTTGAAATTCATTTTATTATTGACTGTGATACCTTAAGACATCATTTAGTTACTCTGGATCAGTACCATATGAGGAGCAATGCACTAAGCTGCCAGCTCCAGATGGTTGGCCCAAAACAACCTATATGTAAATACAGTCAAATTTGTCTAATTCGGATTAATTTTCTTGGTCCCCACGAATCCGGATTACGCTATTTTGATTGTATATAACTGTATTATGATACAAATATATTAAATTAAATAATTATAATAATTTGAAAATATTAACACCTAAATCAATTATCATTTAGGTATTGATTGCATATTTAAATATAAAATTCAAAAGTCAAAAACTACTACTTTGAAAACAAAGGCCTAATACACGGCTGTTTCCTTTCAATATTCTGGCTGTATCTTTACAATATTACCAATTATTTGATTGCCAAATTACAAATTGCTTCTCTGTAATAGTACAAACTGATTACTTCCAAATATTACGAACTATTTGTTTGTCAAAATCGCAGATTATTTCCTTACAATAATACGAATTATATATTATACAATTATCAACAACTCTCCTCGCCATATAACGATTATTTATCTGCCAAATTACTTACTTTCCGATCAACACATAATATTATTGAATTCAAGTCAACTTCAAATCGGAATATTCGAAACTATCAGATCAAATTACAATTATAAGTAACTAATAATTTTAGTTTACTTTCGAACTCCATATTTTTCTCGGTGATTCACTATACATCTCATCTTTATCCTTCTATTTAACTGTTATAGTTGTAAATACAAAGTCGAAAATAAAAGCAAAACTCATTAAATTATATTCAGTAATGATACAATTGAACATGTTAATTTCTTAAGTGTGATAGGGGGATTTTGGTTAAATGTCTTATTATGTTTCTTAATAAGAGAACTTAAGTATATTGCTTTAGACATAAAATTAACTCAAAGTAAAAAAATAAAAAATTTACGACGATTATTTGGAATAAAACAATTTAATGTTAAAAACTTCCAAATTAACTTATCTAATTATGAATTAACAAATTTAAAAATTTGGTTCTAAACATTGAATAAGATCTTCGTTAAATACTTGACAATTAAAAATCTAAAATTGAATATTTTTATCAACAACATGAAAAAGAAATACTCGAAAGAAATACTCATGACAAAATTAAATTTAATCAAAAAGAAGAAAAATGAAAAGAAATTAAAAATGCTTTAGACTCTTCAGAATTCAACACAAAAAACTAATCGGACAGTCAAAGTATGATATGATACGTTCTAAAAGATAAACAATTTGCATATATGAAAGCTACAAATATTTATATTAAAAACGATTAGAAAATAAAGAAAAATAAAGAAAATCTTGTTCTTTCGGACCATAGCCGTTTGGTCATTGGTACACCCAACTATGCACAAGTCTTCACATCGTTCTAATTGTTTCTAGTTTTTATTTTCTTTCATTATGTAAGATCACTTCAAACAAATCAAAACCTTCTTGAGTTTAAAGGAATAAAAAAGACATTTCCTTAAAAAGTTTGACAGTGGACACTTCAAAAACGCAGTCAAAAAAGGATTTCATTTTATTTTGTTTTCCAAATCAATTTTCCACCTGAGAATTATGCAATATTATTTTTTAAGTCTTTACTAGAAAGAATTAGGAAAAATCATTTTTGATTTATTTTGAAATTAACTATTATAAAAATAAAATCGAAAATTATTTTTATTACTCAAAAATATTTTGAGATAAATAGCTGAAAATTTGGCTGAACTATCTTTATTTTATGTCAAAACGATTCTTTTCTTAATTCCTTCTTTTTTGTATCATTTTCATAATTATTTTAATTTATTGTTACTGGTGCAAATGATCAAAAAAGTAATTTGTATTGCCTTTCAAATGTTTTTTTCACACCATAATTAATTTTAAAATGTTGAATTTATAATTTTTAAATATACATTATTTAAGTTAAATAGATTAATTTTTATTTATTTAGAGACCCGTGCAAACATGCACGGCATCAACGAACTCAGCGTTTAGAATTGGTGGTCATAGTGGTTCTGGTGGTTATGGTAGTTCTGGTGGTTATGGTAGTTCTGGTGGTTCTGGTGGTAATTACCCGGGTTTTCCCAGAGGTGGTCCGGCACCAGGAGATTCTTGCTGCTCCATCTCATAACTTAGAAAGACTTAATAACATCTTTTTTAAACATTTATAACAAATTAATAGTGATTTCTTAACATTATTACAAAATTGTGTATTACGAATAAAAGAACAAACCAAACAAAATTATTTGTTACTAAGTTATATATTATTAAGAGCACTAATATGGTTTTCATTACTTTTGTTAATACAGTCGAAACCCGGTATTTCAAAACACATGGGGATCGAAAAAATAATCGTTAAAACGGGGTTTCGTTAAAGCAGGGTTTGACTGTAATAGTCGATCTATCCCTTTTAAAAATGAATAAATTTTTAAAAGTTAAAGAATTAAAATTAATATACTTTATTGAAAAGATTTCGTTAACTAAGACACAAAAAACCTTACAATGTGGCTTGAAATCGTTGACTTAAGGCAGATTTCGTCAGAGTGGCTTCTAAATCTACGACCGAAACGATTCCAGATATTCCATGTTCTTTGCAATACTGATGGATTATATATGATCTCGTCATCCATAATCGCAAGGGCAGATTGAACGGACAAATGAAACGCTAATTAATCGATTAGCAAAGACCCTTCAGGGCAAAGAAAAAAATGGGTTGACATTATTGGTAAAAAATCATGTTAAAAACTAATTTATTTGATAGATTTCCTTAATTCGCAAATCAACTTAAAAGTTCACAGGGGAACTGGAAAAATTCCCTTCAAAGTATTTAGAGTCCCCAAAAAACCTTTAATTACAATTCAAAATATTTAAATTTTATCAGGAATTAGGCCAAAAACACGGGAAATAGAAGAGAGGTCCGAATCGAGAATACTCAGCGCTGCAATTTAAATTATTCCAGTTCAGAAAACTCAGAAAACACCCGAAAATATTTCAGACATTACAGTTGAATCTATAGAGAAAATTAAAAATCTAAATACAAATGAAGAAAATTTAAATTTGGAAGTAGAATAAAAATATATATTAATTTGATATGTTTATTTCATATTAGGTATATAGAATTAAAATAGAGCTTAAAATGAAAGCCCACAAGAGCCCATAAATTTACCATTCAATGTACAAAGTTAAAATTATCTTAAATAAATTCACCTAAAAATGTTGGTCGATCGAACATTCAAAACAGAATGTAATTTCACTAAAGTGTAGTTTTAATATTTAAATATACTATCAGTTTAAAACATTAAGATTAATGAATTTAATTTTATGATTTAATTTTATTAATTTGCGTATAAAATAAAAAGAGAACGGTTGTATCATAAGTAAATTTTCGTTAAAGCGGGGTTTTTATTTTGTAAAATGTGAAGGTAACGTTCGTTAATGCTAGGTTTTCGTTAAAATGGGGGCTTATATACATGTAATGTACGGGGTTGCGGCAGTAACTTCACTATTCGTTCGTTAAATCGGGGTTTTCGTTAATACGGGGTTTGACTGTAACACAATTTGTATTGTCTTCATGGAAATTGTTTTCCACTATTTATTATCGATCTAAATTTTATTTTTCTTTTTTCTCTTGATTATTTGAACAAAATATCTATTAATTTGCGATTAAATTTATTCTTTGAATCTTTTACAATTTATATACATACATTTTTACAAATCGTTTATTTTTTTAATTTATTCTTTATAAAGCATAAAAATATTTAAAAAACTAATCTGTTTAATTTTTATAACTTAATTTACTTAGTATTTTATTAAACTTTAATTTTCTTAAATTCATTTTATTAAAATAATTGAAGTATACTTTACATCAGTTTTTAAAAATATAAATTATATTTAAAATTTTAACATTGATCTTTATTTCATAATTTAAACGTTATCGAGTTATTAATATTAATAATATTCAAAAATTGAATATACTCATATATATTCAAAGTAGAATAAAAACTATTACATTGGAAAAATAATAGTAAGTTAAAGACAGGAATCAATTGAAGAGGCCATCAAGAGAAGGAGGCTGAAACTCTACGGATATCAAATAAGAAAACAAACACTAGTGAAGGTTACGATCGAAAGAAGAGTGGAAGGAGAAAGACCAAATAGACAATAGATTGACGACTTTAAAATGGATTGGATTTGAACATGGATGGTCAGAGAAGAGTGACTACAAATATATAGGTGTTGTGAAGGCTTGTGCATAATTTTGTACCCCCGGCCCTACGGCTAAGGTCCAAAAGAATAGGATTTTCTTTATTTTTCTTTATTTTGTTATTTTTTTTAATATAAATATTAGTAGCCTTCATTTATGCAAATTGCTTATCTTTTAGAACGTATCATATCATACTTTGACTGTCCGATAGATTTTCTGTGTTTGATTTGAAGAGTCTAAAGCAATTTTAATTTCTTCATTTTTCTTCTTTTTTGATTAATTTTAATTTTGTCATGATTATCTTCGTGTATTTCTTTCTCATATTGTTGATAAAAATATTCAATTTTAGATTTTTAATTGTCAAGTATTCAACGAAGATCTTATAAATTTGTTAACTTATAACACCGTGTAACAATTTTTTTCCCGTAAAACAATTTCTATGTTCCTTACACAATTTGAGTATGCTGATATGATATTAATTTTTGCACACCATCTAATTATTTGCCGCTATTTAATATTTTCTTTATTTTCTATTTTAGATTAATATGCAATAGATTTCCTTTTTGTTTAAACGTATCAATAACTCATTTACATTATTAAGTATTTTCAATTACCTACCACGAGCAAGCGAGCTTTTAAAATCTCCCACGACTCCTTTTACTATATATGCGGTATTATATAGCTCCAAAACAACGAAAATATGCATTTTCAACTGGCATTAAAATATGCACTGCATATGAGGCTTACTTTCGTGTTCCTGTCACTGATCAAGACAAATTATGGGTGCCACATTTCAGTTGTGATTCTTGCCGGACAAATTTAGGAAAATGGCTAAATATTTATCTCAGCAGCATGCCTTTTGGAATTCGGATATGAAGAGAGCCATTAAATCACTACGATGATTGATATTACTGTATGGTAGACAGTTCCAAATTTAAAAATCTCAGAGATCGAAAAAGTCTTATTTATCCCAACATCCCATCATCTTTAGCCCGTGTGCTTCACTCTAAAGAATTACCAGTACCTCAACCACCACCTCTAAAAGCCATCTCTGATGATGAGTTTTCTTATAAAAAATAGTGAAGTTGACGTGGATTTTGATGAAAAAAGTCCAAAGAATTTCAATAGGAGCTTGATGACTTAATAAAAGACTTAGGACTTACGAAATCAAATGCTGAACTACTTACCTCTCGTTTGAAAGAGTGGAATTTGCTGGATCCAACCTGCAAATCATCAATTTATCGAAAACGACATAAATGTTTCTCGAAGTTTTATACGATGAAAGACTCGTTGTGTTACTGCTGAGACGCTTCCACCGGGATATGCAAACAATGGAGAAAAGGTAACAATGAGCATGGGATACAGCAATGATGGGAGATTACCTTGGTTTTTGATTAGAGACGACATTAGGCACACAACATAAAAGACAGTCTCGTTCAAATCTTCACTTTTGATTGTTCACAGATGATTTTACAATCCACTGTTATGTAATTCTTGCCAGTTTGAGCTTCTTTGCTATTAATATTTTAAACTATAACTTCTTGTGGAACATTTTCTGGTCATTACAACAAATCTGAAACGAAAAAAATTAAAAAATGAGGGTTTTTTTGCTAAATTCTTTTTTTTAAATTTCTAAGTTAATTCGGAGACGGAAAAAGAAAACTGATAACAAATTCAAAACCAGCATGTTGAAAAGTATCAAAAAATTCTGAAAACCGTTTGAGAGAGAGAATTTCGAAAAATTTTGTTACACAGTGTAATTAGAGAAGTTAATTTGGAAGTTTTTAACATTAAATTTTGTTATTACAGATAATCGTCGTAAATTGTCTAATTTTTTACTTTGAGTTTATGAGGAATATTTTGAATGTTTGATGTTTTGTGTTTGAATGTTGTATGTTGATTTGGAAATGTGTCTCTCCTACCCAGATGGATGATTAATATTTTAATTCTTATTATCTGAAAATATGTAATGCTTAAATTTATTTCTAATTTAAAATAATTGTAAAATTTTAAATAAGTTAATTAATTTTATTTACAATTTTTAATAAATGAATCAAGTTAATATTTTTTAAATAATTAAGAATCATTTTAAATTTTATCCAATAAATTTTGAGTAAATATTTTAACAAATTATTTATATCACCATTTGCTAAAAATAATAAGATTAAAGTTATTAATTAAGTTAGAATGCACTCGTACGAAAGTTTTGACAAGGATTGTCTAGAGGATAATCAACCTTGTTATGTTAATAAAAGTATGAAAAATCAAATTGGTGTTCCTAATAGAGTTAATTTTATGTCTAAAGCAATATACTTAAATTCTCTTACTAAGAAACCTAAAAAGACATTAAACAAAAATCTCCCTTAAGAAATTAATGTGTTCAATTGTATCATTAATAAATATAATTTAACGAGTGTTTCGATTTTCTTTGATTTTGTAGTTTAATGTTGTTTTATAAGTATGAAATTAATTTAATTTATTTTATTTAAATTATTTTAATTGTATTGTTTTAAATTATTTTTTTCAATTTTAACAAATGAAATTCGTATTTTTTTTAGAAATTTACATTTTACTAAATAATTTAGATAATTGAGTTCTTTAATGACCGTGCCTATTGCAGTGATTACACTTTATATTCGGGCAATCTCTTCTTATGTTGCCTTCTTGGCATTTATAGCATTTTACAGTTCTGTAATAATTATTCTTTAATTTGAACCCATTATTTCCTGGGTTTTTATTGTTGTGTTCGAAATATTTGAGCAGGATTCGTTCTTTGTGTACAGCTTTGCGTCTAGTTACAATGTTCCAATTATCTTGTTTATTTACCGTGGTCTATGCGGCAACTGTTTCCTCATTTTCCATTTAACTACACTTTTTTATCTTTGGTTTCAGTTGTTCCTCTTAGTTATAATTCTTTTTCGATTTCATAACTGTAAACCATATTTATACAGACAAGGTTAAGTAGTTCTTTTTTTAGTAAATATTTCTTTTTGTTAGTATATTCACTAGGTTTTCTGCTTTTTTGTATGTTTCTTCTGGATTACAGGATCCCCATCCTAAGTTAAACAAGTCCTTCATTGTATCCAGAATGGATTTTTCTTTGGTAAATGCAGCCTTCAATTTTTCTTTATAATTTTTACTATCAATCTTTAAATATTTTTTATATTGCCGACCTGTCATAAACATAGTCACCATCACTATTTTTCTCTAATGTCGGAATAGCAATCAAAATTATCAATGAAATCTTCCAAATCCGATTCTGATCAGTTGAATTTTTCACATCCCAAATTGTTCGTTGTCATATGAACCGTGGTCGCAATATTAACATCACAATTTGCGTGAACACATTTATTTGAAACTCAATCAGAATCATTTTCAGTAGCACTTGCTGAGGGAAGCATCGTTCTTGATTATTATGTTTTTTTGTATCTATATTCCAACCTTTTGTTGAGGTACATAAATTGTATAAATAATATAAGTATTGAAAAAATAATGAGAGATGGCAGTAAGAGAAATAGCTTACTTCATCTGAAACTCTGGAACCATCACGAAGCCGTTTTAGCCAGAACAACATATGCTATGGAGGGATGGCATTTTGGTTTACAATCTTTATTTAAATATACACATCCAACAGTGTGGAAATTTCTTGATGGTCTCATAAAAGAAATTTAATTTCAACACATGTTATTTCTTCAATACAGTTCTGGACAAGAAACACCATCAAAAAAGAAATATCAACAGTTGAGGACAAGATTACAGAATATGATCAATACTTATGAAACAGCGAATCGATTGTCATTTCTCAAAGCAGTTTCTCATATTTTTTTATTTGAAAATCGGTCATCTTTATATCTGTGTCATACTAATAAATATTATTCAGAAATCAACATTATATTTTTTTTATGTTTTGAAACATTATTAATCATGATTAAATGTTAAACAAATTATTTTCAATGAATATTATTTTTTTTTGAATAAGGAAGTAAAATAATTTACTTTTACATATAAGAAAATAAAAATAATGTATTTTAAAAATTTAAACATTTATTGGTGATGCAATGTGAATGTGCTGAAATTGAAGTTGTAATGAAGAGTGATGTGATGACTTGTAACGTAATGTGATGACTTCATTACGTTACAAGTCATCACATGATGAGTTTTATTTCGATACTTCTTAATTTTAATTTACATTTTTTAATTAATTTTTTATTATTTATTATATTCTAATAGTAATAGTTTTTAAATTAATGTCTTTCGAATAGTTTTTCATAATGAAGTGAAATAATTTACATTTACAAATAAACAAATACAAATAATGTATTTTAAAATTTAAACGTTTATTGGTGATGTGAATGTGTAGAAATTAAAAATGTGATTAAGTGCGATGTGATGAGGTGTCACGTGATGTAGTGTCACACGATGAGTTTTATTTCGATATTTCTTAATTTTTTGTACATCTTTTTATTAATTTCTAATTATTTAATAGATGCTAATAATGTAATAATTTTTATTTTAATTTTTTTTAAATGTTGTGAGAAGTGGTTGCAACGTCTATATCAGAATTCATTTTTTTAAACAACAAAATTTATTACTATACAATTCACATTTCTAAAACAAATTTTCCTGTTAATTTAATTTAATTATCTCGACCCAAATTAATCTATTAAATTCTTTTCGATTTAATTTTTAAAACCCTGAAAATTTATTTCGAAAA
>MQRK01217653.1:12522-31469 GCA_001938485.1 Girardia tigrina
AAAACAGACTGGATAAATTATTACAGTCGTTAATTCTGATTCAGTCGTTTATTAGCAACGTTTTTAGCTACTTTAATTCAAATACAAAGACGACTAATTCAAAAATTTATTTTTGTTTTTTAAAACAATTGTGAATTAAATTCACATTTCAAAATCATTTTTTTATTGCAGCATTGTTAATTGAAGAATTGTTATTTGACAAAAACTCTCCTCGACACACACCAAAACAGCTACACACACACGCACCAATCACATTCACATGTTCTCCTCCGATACCAACACACACATTCAATAAACTCAAAACACATCACCACACGAGACACACCATCACTAATAATCTAGGTCGAATAAATAAGCCACTGAATTCTGATTGGCCGATAAAATCCCAACAAATTTGTGTGTCTGATTTCTATCTCTGTGATTAAATAATTCTGATTGAACATTCGTATATTTATTTGATTCATCATTGATAATCGATCTGTGAGAATTATACCATGAATTGCATTGATTCAAAGAGTCACTCAAAGAGATACATGTCGCACTACTCATTTTATACTCACACGCAATGTAGAAATAGATATAACGCGTAACCAAGGGAAATAATATCTGATATATTATTTAACAAAAATGTCATCATAATTAGTAATAAGATGCTGCACAAAATTATTGATATAACTCATCGTTGTCAGAGACACTAGCTGCTTGGACCATATTAAATTTGATCCAAACACTACACCAAGATTTATGGCAGTCATATGATTCTGAGACGAATGTTCAGCAACTTCAGTCAAAAACGTGATGAAATAATTCAAAACATCGTAATTTTCATCGGGAAGATTATCCATTATCATTCGTTTAATTGCAATAATTTTATTTTTTTTGGTGGTAAATTGAATTGTTTTTCAATCATCGCAAAACCTTATGAACGCGATGATCATATATTTATTTATATATATACTTATATATTTTCAATTTAATTAAGTTAATTTTTAATTTAATTTAATTTTTATTTTTAATTATTTTAATCAATTTTAATTATTTAGTTTTATTTTTTAACAAATGGGTTCAAAATGGAATCGCAACGCGACCAGTGGGCGTTTTTTCGAGAATCTAAGATCATATTCCGTCTATTTACCTATGGATTTCTATACATGTGTTCAGACAGATTTTCGATATTTTGCTTTCTTCACCTTATATACCCTATGAGAGTTCGACCCCACTTTTAAACTATATTATATTAAAACATGAATATATTGCACTTTGTACAATTGTGAACTTCTTGATTTTGTACACTTACACATGTGCAGTATTGATTTTTGCACTTTTTAATGTAATTTTGGTGGTTTTTACATGTTTTCCATGATTTTTAAAGAGTTTTTTATGGTTTTGAAGGTAACGGTGATGGTTTCTAAGGTGTTTCGAATGTTTTTATATATATAATATTAAAATGTTATGTATCATGGTTACGGTAACCATGGTACTTTTGATGGTTAATGTATAGGCTCAGCTACTTTAGCAGATCATGTACATGTTATGTATAACGTCTATGCACGTTTTAACTACAATAGGACTTTTTACATGTCGTTTTTACATGTAAAATAAAAGGTTATGTATCTTGGTTACCTTGTGATTGATGATGAGGTACATTGGGTGATTCATGAGGTATTGTTTGATGGTAAACAACATACATATATCATATGGGTTTCATATATATACGAAAATATAGATTTTTGAGCACTTCTTTTGAAAATTTCAGAAATGTTCGAAAAAATCAATTTATCAGCACTTTTTTGAAAATGTTGACATCGAATCTGAGTACGTATATGGGTTCCTATTCAAGTGCATCAGCACTTTTTTGATATTCTGCTTTCTTGTACCTTTAAAATCAATGTGCATTTTGTGCAAATTTGCACATTATGCTAATTATATGGAAAAGTAATCAATATATGAAAATTTGAATTATACATTCAGATAGAGAATCAAAATGTGCATCAAACACATGATATAGATTTTTGACACCAGTACCAAGTGAACCGGAACCGTTGCTAGGGTGATAGCGGCCATTGCTATGGTAATCGGAACCGAAGTTAACTTCAAATTTGATGAAAATATTTAATTGAATTAAATCAAAAGTAATATAAAGTTTAATATTTTATTTGCGAAATGAAAATAAACTAAACTATTTTTTGTAACTTTATTTTGCACGATTAAATCGAAGTAAATTAAAAATGTAATTATAATTTTATATTTTTGAAATTTTAATTGGAATCAAAATATAATTGTAAAACAATTAAATCGAATTAAATGAAAATGCGATTTCAATTTTATTTTGGAAAACGTAATTATTAATCGAAATATAATTTTATTTTTTATGTAAAAAAGGGGTAATTTAAAATTTGTTAAATTAAACGAAATTGCGATTTTAAATTCTATTTTCAAAATATTATTTTATTAAATCCAAAGTAATTTTTAAAACTATTATGAAAATGAAATGAAAAATGCTATTGTATAGAATTTGGAAATTTAATTGAGAAACAGGTAAATTTAAAGGTACAATAAAATTGAAATTTAATAAAAGACGCAACAAAATCTTTGTGACAAAATTTTAATTCACTTTATAATTTTTTATTAAAAAAGTTATAGAATTTTAATTCGCAAAAAATACAATAACCATATTTATATTTATATCAATTCTTATTTATAATGGTTTGTGTAAAAAGAAAATGCAAAAGTTCCTCGGAAATATTAGTTTAAAAAAACTCAAATTGTGGTAGAAATAAAGTTTTGTGTTAATGTCAACGTCTTTTCATCAAGAACCCAATATCTGTAATTTAAACTGCGGGAGATTCCATCCACCGTTTGTTTGCTCCACTTTAGTTTTTAGTTTTTTTCAATTTTAGTTTTGCATACAAATGTCAGGAGTGGGCGAAGATTGAGTGTATGCGAGTTTTAGAAGTCAACACCGATTCCGTATTGGTGTTTATTTTTAAATAGATTCTAAGTTATTTCGTGATAAATCTTGCTCGCAACCCAATAGAATAGAGGTATTTAATTGACTTACGAATGTTTGTCCACCAAGAATTGTATCCGTTCTCTCTGTCGCATTGATTTAACCAGTCTAGGTAATCAGAGAGTGTCCAGTCTCTATCTGATTTGTTATACTTATTTAGAGTTTTTGTTAAATTAATTAGTGTCAATTCCTGAGATTTTGAGTCAAAACAAGTGAGATTTCAAAATGCTTGCACTATCGATTGCATTGCATATTCGTCTCTCACTGACACAAGTCCAAGTCCTTCAAGAGCCTTAGCTGCATAAAATTATTCCTTGAAGAGTTCTGGACTGTGCCAAATATTTTTTTCTTAAAAACTGAATTTTTCTTTGCATGATGCCTTTAGTTTGTTAGTTCTCGAGAAGTAAAATATTGAATTTTATTAAAGGATAGCAAACTTCTTTTTGCAAAACATCGACCCATCTACATTCACACACCTTTAAACAATTTACACAAATATAAAGATATCTTAATAAAAAACTGAATTAATATTCTTTGACAGTTTTATAAATTTAAACTACATTAATTTGCAAAACAATATAATTTGAAAATAGTTTGACTTGGTGGATGATAACAAATTCTAAAGAATTATTATGATTATCAAACAAATTAAGAAAAATGCCTATTTTAAAGAAATATTACCTTAAGATAATATCTTATTTGAGATAATAATTATTATAATTATTTACAAATGCCCAACAACTAGTATACAAAACAATTATTGCTCTATTATCACAATGTAATATCCATAAAATAAACTTTAAAAATTGAGTTAAGGCCTTTACATGGTACTTACCTCGCTTTGAGTTTTAGTTTTATAGTGAAATAATCCTTAAAAACTAAGACAGGAAAATAAAATAAGTTTGCTCTATCATTAACGTTCTTCACAGTGGCTAATGAAATTCTTACATTGCTTTATTTATTTATGATACACTTTGTAATATTCAATTGTCTGTAGTTCGACAACAATTAATATAGACATATGGTCTATAGAGGAAAACGTTCTTAGATTTAAGTCTATTTTAAGAAAAATGCAAAAATATGTAGGACATTTCAATTCAAAAAATGTTATTTTTTGGTACACCTTGTATAAGGAAGTATACCTTAGTGTAAAATAACAATTAATGTCTTACAACTTTTGTAGAAAAGTTTTTTTTGAAGTTTACGATATTTCTAAACAGCATTTATTAAGTACCTTCTACAAATTAAATAAATTATAACAGTATCATTTCAAAATACTACATTTTTGGCCACCCTGTTTTTTCTAGCCTGTTTATTTCTACCAAAAATTTTGGTAACGTCTTTATCATATTCTTAAGCTGCAGTCCAAATGTTGTTCTATGATAAAAACTTTTTGAGATAATTGACCAACAGACAGAATGTTGTGATCTTTTACTTAAGAAAGAGTAAGCGTTTGGTATGAAATATTTGTGTATTATCTTATAATGTCTCTAAACAAAATAAGTTCCGTAGAAAATGGCATTATAAATTATTGAACTATTGCGAAAGTTAATAATTAAACAAAGAAACGTTTAGAACCGATAAAATTTGCGTTTTCTTTGCCAAAAGACCTCACTCCCGCTAAAGTGTTTTATGTTTAAATTTGAGATTCCACGGTAGGGGGGTAATTTGAATACAAAAAACACAGAACAAAAAATATTGACGTAAAAATATTTATAAATCATCAAAATTTCCGTCAGACAAATGATCAAATAGGTTCTGTCGAACTTGAGACTCTTGTTTCATTGCATATAACTCATGTAGGTTTAGATGGTAGTGCGGATCCAGGGGGTACTGGATCGGCCCTTGCATTCGGATCTAAGTTGAATTTAGCCAGAAGAGATTTTTTCTAATATTAAGAATAATAACCAAAATTAATATTACTAAAATGATTTATTGAAAAAATTTTAAAAAATAATAATTCACTGAACATTGATGAGACAATCTGTGCGGTAGTCTGATATGTTTAGTGTAGATCATATATTCCCTATCACTTTCGGTTGAACTTTTTCATAATTGAGTAACATTATTTTCCAAATTTCTACTTTCAATAAATTCACCTTTTTATCAAACTTTACCAGAAATCATTGTTAATACACATTATACAAGTAATGTTGTTTCCTGACTAAACACGAAACTTTACATTAGCAGTCTCTTCCTTCTGTTACTAAAACTTTCTTTATCCTGTTTTCGTAAAAAATAGAATGATAAATTTAGTGTGATTGTTTATTGATGATAATATTGTTATTAATATTACTGTTATTTATTAAATTTGCTTTTTGAAGTTGAATAAAATTGTAATATATAAATCTAATTCAATAATTGTTTGAATTTTTTAAAATAAATATCATAATTTTAAAATATTTAAAAACTATATTTAATTAGATGTAAAATTAGAGTAAAATAAGTTTGAGAAAATATTTAATGAAAGGTGTTAGATGTTTTTGGAACATCTTCCACGCTATCAATATTAGAAGCCGACGTCAATTTTTCAAATTTTATTTCTCTACAAAAATATTTAATACATTTTATTTAAACAAACTTAAACGAAATTAAATTCATTTATTTTTTTTTACTTTTGAGGAACTATTTATTTATTAAATCTCAAACCAATATAATAAAAATAAATACAATATTAATAATCTATTTGACTTTTTATAATTTCTGACAATTAAATAATTTCATTTTTTATTTAAATTCACGAAATTTTATCATAGTTAACATAACTTTATTTAGTTATTTTTAATTTTTTTTTAATTTTAAAATGATAATTCAAATTCAATTATTATTTCAAAAATTTTAAAAACATTTCATAAAAAAATCCTAACAAAAGGTTAATTCAAATAAATTTTACTAAATATTATTTATTCAAATATTCGGATTTGACTTATTATTAATTTATCAATTGAGAACGACGAACAAGTTTGAAAGATGTTTACGGAATTTCGAAAACAATTCGCTTGTAACAATATTAAATATCGTTGTAAAACTGCGACTAATAAAAGATTCATTTACAAATGAGAATTTCTATTAATAACATGATAATATTTTTTCTTCATTTTTGTGTAGTATATAATCTTTATATATATATATATATATATTGTTTGTAACTCCAGACCTTAAATGTAAGAATTATTTATTATTATTTAGAAGTAAAAGATATTTAAATTGTATATCTGAATTAATTTGTTATTATCATCAGAATATTAAAATTAGGATTTTCGTTACGACATTTTCAAGTCTAGACTTCGAGAAACATGAGATAAATATGGGAATGAAAAGAAGTTATTAACACAAAACACCACAGCTGAAATTTGTTCTAAACACAAAACAAAAATTAGGAAGGTAAAAGAATTCCGTAGGTAGGTTTTGAGACATTGAGCCTTATAAGAATAATAATAAGAAGAAGAAAAATCAAGAAATTAATGATTGATAAAAGATAAAAGTGTATACTTAGTGCGGAAGTCAGATACATCAAATCTGCCATCTAACTTTAGTTTTTGATTTATCCCACAATCTTAACATACCTTTCCAGCCACTTTACATTTTACAACTTTATTTCCCTAAAGTTTACATGCGCCATGGAATGGTTTCTCAGCATGGCTTAGCAATTAAAGATTAATATTAAATAGTCTTTATATGTACACAACTTCGTCGGCTATGCGGCAGTCAATGTAAAAGTGAGTGAATGAAGTATATGTATTATTAAATAATACTCTAAGAAATCTGTATTGATAGATTCTTTACTGTTTACATATTTTTTGTTTTCTTAGAGGAGGTTTATAAAATAATTTTAAGAATACTTAGGAAATTAATTTAGGAAAACTAATTTACTTTATTCATTTATGGAAGAAAAACTTGTAATATTAGTAATATATTTTATTGAATATTTATTGTAAATAAACAATTGTTTACATAAATTTATAGTAATTCACTTTATCAGTGTTTGTGAGCATATTTATATATTATATTTAAATCAATTTTATTATTTTTGTGAAAGAATTAAAGAAAACATAGGAAGTCCAAAGATAAATCACGAGTAGATTTATTTTATTTTTAAAATAAAAATGATGAATTAATTGTATATAAATTTTAAGTGCTATAGATATTATGCACAAGCAAAAGTAATTATATTAAAAACATCAAAGAAAACAAACATAATTTCATCAAAAGGAAACTAAAGCAAACATGTTGATTGTAACAAGGTCTTGAAGGTGGTTCGGGAGAATAGGGATCCATAGGGGTGCGCCCTCCGAGCACAATTTCAGATGAAATTCTGTATGAGAACTACGAGTGCTCAAATGTTATTCTAACTGACTGAAAATTTCTCATTGTTTTTCTATTTTCATTAATTTTATTTTTTTTATTCGATATTCTTTTTCTGACTCGTATTTCAATTTATCGTTAATTATAACAGTCGGATTTCATTCGTTAATAAATTCTTTGCACGATTTAACCAATAAATTTGAAAAATCGAACAGAATATTATTTAATCGCTCAAATAAATTGTTAAATCGAGTATCTCTAACAGCGCAAATTCGTGTCGATTGAATTGCAGAAATAATTCGCGACAGTTAAGTTTTTCTCGTCGAAAACAAAATCAAAAATAGCTTCATAATTCAAAATATTTATTCAAAATTTCAAATATTCATTCAAAACAATAACGTACAAAATTCGAAAAATTTAATGGACATTTGAAAAAATCAGAAGAGTTAAAAAATTGAAAAATAATTTAAAATAAATTAGTGACACCAGACGTTATTTTATGACCCGCTGAGATTTCATCAATGTATATGTATACAAAATCGCTCACTTATTAGATAAAATGAAATGATAGGTAAATTATTTTATATGAGGAATAAATTACTAAGCTAACCTAACGAGCTAGTTAGATGAGCCTAGTAATGTCAAATAAAAAAAATAAACAAACGTTTAAAATAACTATATTGTCAAAAAATATAACTAAATAATTATAACCAGTTCAAAATGATAGGTACTTCTAAATTGTCAATAGTGAGTATACATGGAACTCAAATTAGTAATCAAATGTTGATGTGATTATAAATGGATAAGGCGAAAATTAACAGTCGGATGTTGCGATAATAATATATAATGCATAATTTGCAAGTCGCGAATTAACTGTCAAAACTCATTAATAATTTATTATTGATTTAATTTAAATATCCCATATTTCTATGGGTAATAATTAATTATTTTGATTTCGACAGTGTGATTTCATTTCTATCATTTCAATCTAACTTCAGTGCCCAAGGGGTCTGTACAACAAAACGTTTTAAAAAATTGATAAAGTATCAATCGAAAATGTATTTGTTGCAACAGTTAATCCTGAATAATAGAATAATATCAAATATTTTCGTTAGTCTTGCAATTTTGATATATGCAATTGTTGTAAATCGTATACAATGTATAAGAATCGAAAACAATTATTTCCAAAATAAAAGAGAAACAACACTAAAAAAAACCGCACAAAACACTGAAAAATCAACAGCGAACAACAAATGACCCGTGTAAGCATACATGTACAAAGCTCTCTAAAATCACAAATCACACATCACAGGCAACATGAGACTAGCAAACAACACACATCCTCATTGGACAGACAGAACTCTGAGTAACTCTTGCCTTTACAATATGAATACATCGTGTATAGTTTATCTTTTATTCTTTACTATTTTTATTTTTACTAAAAGGTATACTTTGAAGAAACTCAAAAAGAAATTCACTGCTGGTTTGTCGAGAAATATTTTTAAGCTTTAGTTCTGTCAAGCGCTGTAAAATATTTTCGAAGAATATATTTTGACGATTTTACAGCTACAAAAAAAGTCGTGCAAAAAAAGAGTTGGGTGTACCAACTTCTCCTGAAATTAATCTAAGATTCATTAAAAAAATTGGTTGACAGAGCATTTTATTTATATTATTGGAAGAGAGTGAAATGAGAAGAGGAATCGGTGATAAGATCTCGTAATTCAAAAATCATTGTTAAGAGTTTCTATAAGTTTTACGTAACTGGTTACAGAACCACATCTTTCACGTATAGGTGATAAAAAATATATATCTTAAAAATGAACAAAAAAAATAAAACATATATCTGAAACCTTAAATCAGTAAACGTTTTAATGTGTGTAATTTTTTATACCCCTTTTTATAATTTTTTATTAAACTTTATTTAAACTTAATTTCACTAATATTTGATCTAATTGTTTCCAATAATTAATATTTAATATTTTCCTATTTAATAATAATATAAGTATTTAAGTTTATTTTAAATTTAAGTATATTGATAACAAAAGTTTATTTACTAAATTTAATAAAACTTTTTTTTTATTAATTTTACAAAAATATTTTCTGACAAACATATTTTATTTAAAAATTATTTTCTTTCCGTTAATTATGGTATATAATTAACATGAATTTTATTTTATATTTTTTTGTCAAAAAAACATTTTTCGTCCTTAAATTTATAAATAAATTTTTGAAATAATCAGTTTATTGACTTAAATTTATTTTTAATTTTTATAAATTATATATTTCAGGGTTTTTAAAGGTAAAAATACCTTATGAACGATTGATCCAACGGGAGTATTTTCCGGAACTGGAATCAAATAAAGGGGTTTCGAAAACGAGGGTTCATTATCGTTAATATCAATAACATTAATGATGACGTTCAGTTCCGTATATTTGAGTCGCGGGAAATACGTGTTCCACGCAAGGAGAACCAAATGGAATTTGTTCACAGCTTCACTATCTAAAGTTTTTCGTACCACCAATTCCGGTTGAATTTTATTCGCGAATTTCAGTTCAAAATATTCAGAATTTTCATTTAATTTATAACTTATTTCACGATTTTTCAGTGACACATCGATATCAGTTGCTCGGGGAAGTTTGATTATCTTTCCGGAGGTATAAAGCATTTCTTTAATAGAAATTTCCACAGAAGGTTGTTCAAAAACCGGATAGTTGTCGTTGATATCTTCAATAATTATCGAAACCTTTGCGATTCCTTGTAAGTTAATCTGTGACCAAATATTCACTGTCAAATTGACGACCCCTTTATCTTTTATACAGTTCTCCGGGCAAAGGGTTTCCAGATCGATTACTTGTTTCGTCTTTATGATACCGGTGTTTGAGTCCAAATCAAAGAGCAAATTTTCACTACTCAAAGAAAAGTGTAAATTTGCCGAAGATAAAAACCATATGGGATTCGAGTTTCGTTTTATATCTTCAGATATTTTCCCAATTACAAAACCGACTGGACGATTTTCTTCGATATTATATTGGATAAAATTATCAAATTTTTGTGAAAGACACGAGAAAATATTTAATTGTATTAAAAATAATAAAATTATATATAATTTTTTAAAAATAAAATTCCCTATGTTTAACATAAGATTGATTCATTAATATTGATTTTCATATTCCAGTTAAAATTATTATTGTCCTATAGAACAGATTTTTATTCGAAATATATTTCAATTTCATTGGTCTAAATTCACTTAATTTTTCGACCAATTAAAATTTAATTTCAATTAAAATTATTTTTTTTGATTATAGATAAATATTTTGATGATGATTGATAATAATATTAATTGTCAGTAAATTATATTATTTTTTTATCTCTCTATTTTGTCTACAAATTTCTGTCACTTTTTATTTGTTATCTTTTTAAGTTGAATTGATTTCAAAATTTCTGCTAGACAATTATTATTAAAAATTAAAATTAATTATTTGTGATTAATGAAAACAAATTGTTCAAAAATTAGATAAAAATAATAAAATTTTATTTGAAAAAAATTTTTTGGCGTTTATTTAAAAACATTATTTTAAAATTAAAAGAAAGTCATGTTAAAATGTTTTTTTTAATTAATTATTATTTTTATTTTTTTTAGAATTTTATTTTTAAAAATTATTTATAAAAATTTTTATGATTATTTATGAATAATATGATTAAATTAAAAGAATATTTTTTGTTTAATTTTCCAATAATTCCCAATTGCATTGGCTTTAGTCATGTAGAATGAAAAAAGGGAATTTGTATCATTTTGTGTCCTGAAATCGTCTAAGATGTTTCCCAAAGAAAATATTCGAATATTTTCGTTTTATTAATTTTCTAAAATAGAAATTTTATTTTAATAAAAAAAGATTTTTATTGAAATCCATTGGAACAATATTTCCAAATGTCCTGGAAAACACCTAGCAAATTGAAAATGGCGATAAATTAAAGATTTTAAAAATGTAATTTTGCAAAAATAATAAACATTTAAGTAAAATATGAAACAAATTCTTATAACTTTTATAACCGCAGTCTTGATGAAGTTTTATAAACTATCACAAAAATGTAATATGTAGACGAGCAGTTGGTCATATGTAACTTTATGGAGTTACCGAAACAAAACAAGTTTTTCCTGCATTCGTAACTTTCAAATAAATTTCAGGGTACCTAGCAGAAAACCAAAATTTTATGAAAACAAAGTGTATTTAATTTCACACGTGATAAAGGCAAACAATTATATTTACGTAAATAAGCTTGCTGTTCAGATGTATTCAAATTTCCTCCGTCCTTGTTGCAACACTTTCAAAGACACAAAATCCAAGAAGCTGTTGCCTTGTGTTTAATTAATTAAACTTTAGTTTTATAAAATCATTTGGTTTTCTACTGGGCAACCTGTATAAAAAATTTTCTATCGTAATAGTTGTAGTAGGTAGTCGTGTTATTATTTTATTCTATTTGGTTACTATTGTAAATAAAACGGAGATTTATTTAGATTGAATTCTTTTCAAAACATTCTTATAAGATATATGAGATAGAATAACAATCGAAATGAGTTAACCATTTAATTTTTTATTCTACAAGATATAAAAAATTGATAATATTACTGTTTATGTACTTATAAGGTTGTCAAGTATGAAATTTTTAGACATGATTACAAAAGATTGAAATAGCTATAATTTGAAAATAACTAATATTTTGTAGGTTAGACCTTTTTGTTAGATTATTACATATCTTTACGATTGAATACACTAATTGAAATTAATTAAACTAAGTATAACTTGTTTTAATGATCAGTATTTTAAAAATATGAAAAAGGTAGAAATTCGAAGTACCACGAGAAATATCAATAATGAATTTTGATACGATGCAAACAATCTCAAATTGGCTCAAAAATCTCGGGGTCACCCATCAACGTAGGTAAACATTAATGAACTGAAGGTAACAGCGGAGTCAGATGATCTTAATTGGATCCCTCATAAAGTGCTTATGATTAATCACTAACTTTTGCCGATGTAAAGCAAACAATATTGAAAAACTTGGTTGAAATTTGAAAACTGAAAAGGTTAAATAAACAGATTCCACGCGAGTTGAATGAAAAAAAACAAAGGCTTTTGGATGCTTGTTTGATTATGTTTTCTGGTTATAAATGTGATCACTTTTGGATTAGAATCATCACTTATGAGGAAAAGTCAATCCAATGTGATAATCGAGAAGGAAGCAACAAAACACAGTCCAAATCACAACATTCATTAAAAAAAGCTAATGGTGAGTGTTTGGTGGCCTCCCGCAGATGTAATCCATTTGTTACGGTCCGACCTTTTCGAAAATTACAAAAGAAAAGGGGAATAGTCTAACTCGACTATTCCCCAGTAAGTTTAAATAGGCCCTATCCAACACACTAACCCCACAGACCATAAAGACCCGGAGGCGTCGCGTCGGACGGAGCCAGAGTTTGCACCTTCGTAAGCTTGTGACGACCTTCGGAGACCTCAATCGAAGAGCCCTACAGAATAGAAATAAAAAAATCAAACTTTTAATTAATTAGTCGAAATAATTACTTAAAAGTCCAGAAAATAGGACTGATTAATCATAAATCAGCAGTCGGCTGATTCTCCGAAAGTTGTTCGAAATCGGCGGACGATGACATCTGGATAAATAATTAGATAATCCTGAATAAGCCTAGAGAAACATGTCATTAAATGAAATAAACAAACGCAGATAAATACCATTACTTAACCGGTTACGGAATAAGCGTCGAGCAAAGACACCGATTACCATCGTATAATACCCCACTAGCGGCATCCAAGCGATTACGAGTCTAAATTGATGAGACGAAATCTTGTATTAGTAGAAAATGCTACTGTCCGCCATTCATGCCTTACCTGCAATTGGAAATCGGAATAAACAATCTTATTTATTTGATTCAGAAATTTAATTTTATTCGGCGTAGATTTATTTTAGTAGCGTAATTTAATTTGGAGAAGTTGGTTTGCTTAATCGTTTAGTTCCAACCTGTTAATCTAATTCTCAGGTTTATCGTTTAATGACACGATGGGACTTATTTAGTCAATATTTACTTCCTTGCACAAATTAATTTATTTAATCGGTTTACCTATTACTTCGTGGTGTTAATTCTAATATTTGTTGGTATGAGCCAGTTCCTCTAAATAATTCGTTTAACAATAGATCTATCCAGTTAATCTGGATAAAGAACGGACCCATTGACTGTTCCGTTGGTCTCATTAGAACGGCAATGATAATCGAAAGGTGCCTAGGTCAAATAAATGCCAACGGTTACCTTATCACTACTTCTTGAGTATATTACTATCTACCCATTCATAAAAATGTTAATCATGAGTCTTGTTCATCTTCATCATTTCGTAGAATGTCGCATAAATATCGACTGTGTAGGAGTCAAATTAACTGACTAAAATGGGACATCGAGTTACAAATCTGTTGCTTAATTCAGATATGCGTTTGAAATTTGGTTAAAAATGTAATTAATTATTGTAAATATTCTGATTAATGGGAAAGTATAAAGTATGGGAATGAAGTTTAAAGTTGAGCACGGTTAGCGAGAGTGAGACGTAGGTGTACCGAGTGAATCGCAGTCGCATGCGACGGACGTCAGTCGAGAAGTTGTATGAACGAGACTAGTGTCGATTCTAACGAACATGCGTTTGACGAGAATAGAATGAGGCTACACTCAGTAAATACCGATTGGGGATTGTGAAGTAAAACTGAACAATGTAAAATAAGACAAATAAATGAACTGAATAAAATAAAATGACCAAATGAATAAATTAAAATAAAAGTTAGTAAAAGTTAAAGCTCATGCCTAAAATCAAGACGAAAGTTATTCAGGGGTTGAAATCTACATATAATATCTCGAATAAGATAAAGAGTTGAACATTTTAAAAATGTTGTGATATGAACTAAAGAGTTTGGAGAACGGCAAAGAACCTTTGGAGGTGGCGCAGACCAACTGTAGCATTCAAGGGGCACGCGGTTTGACCGATGCTTACTTCCTTGAGGCTCTCTTTGTCCGAAATTTGAAACCAGTGTAAACTGCAGAAATGAATAAAACGTAATTAGGGAGGGATAGAGTCCATAAACATACCCCATGGTCACTGAGACCGTCGATCGGACAATACCCGTTATCGACTCGAACCCGCAGGCACTCCAAAGCGTTTACAACTTGTTGATATGCGTGGAGAAGGTGCGTCCGTTCCTCTGAGTAACAAGGGAGTACTGATGGAATTGTAGAGAGAAATACGAAGTGCGTACGAGTTGTCGTTAAACTCAGAAAACGACTGGGGGCTCGAGCCTACAAGAATTTTCTGTAGAGAGGGAAACGCGACACATTATATCTTCATGAAATCTAGTTTATTGATCACAGTAGATATCTATTGCAGCTAATTGGAAAACCACATTTTGTAAACAAGTTGACTCCCTTCTTGATAGGACTATGAAAAAACTACAAGAACTTGAGTTGGAACTTCTGTATCTTCCTTCATACTCACTAGATCTACCCTCAACTGACTACCATTTCCTCATCGATTTGAACAACTTTTTGATAGGGGAAAATTCAATTCCAAAAATGCAGTAAAAATAGCCTTCCAGAAATTAATAGATTCTAACGCACCAAATTTTTATTCAAATGGCATCAACAAGATGCCGCTGAAATTGCAAGTGTGTCGATATTATGGGTGCATATTTTGATGAATGACATAATTATTTGTATTGGATAAACTTTGACTTTAGTTCTATAGATTTCATACTTCACGACCTAATATAGATTAATATATATCAAATATTATAAAACATAAAATGCCACAAAACAAAAATCAAATCTATTTTAACGGAAGGACAGAATATGTATTAGGGCTAAATATTGAAAACATTTTAAACGAAAGTCCATGACGGAAAGCTGCAAATATTGTACTTTATAAAATGTCTCAATTTTATGATATAAAAAGTCATTTCTGAGTATAGAAACTTTCAACTTCTCCTCTCACCCAAACAGCCATTATATTATTATTCCCCCGTGAATGTCTCAATTGACATATTTAAAAAAGTTTTTAAAGAGCAATCACTAAATTTTGTAGCATAAATGTTACAATTATGGAAATTTTCATTATTGATTTATTTTCATTGAAAAATATTCATTCAAAATTTTTAATTTTATATTTTTATTATTATACATTTGCAATATATTAATATAAATTTTCTTTTTTGATCAAGAAATTTCTTGTTAAAGAAAGAAGTAAAGTTTTGTCAAGATTGTTCGAAAAGTAGAGCTGGTAATGTTAAATTTATTTAAAATAAAAATGAATAAAAATTTGTCTTCATTAAGTCAAAAAAGTCAATATGTTTCAGATGTATCATCATCTGTCAAATAATTGCCCGGGATTTCTGTTATTTATATTTTCACTTTATATTTTCCCTGTTATTTCTAACCAGAATTGTATCAAGGAAAATACATTTTACGTATCACCATTGCACTGTCGTTCTTTAATGACTTTGAAGCATTGAAAGTACATAGGGCATAATGATCCCTCATTAGTTACATTTTTCCTAAAAACTGGTAAAGGAAAATAAAAAATAATAATTATTTTTTTTAAAAAAAACTATGGCAATAAAAATCATGATTTATTTAGTAAAATTAAATATAGAACTTAAAAGAAATAATTTAAAATATTATTTTTTTAATTTACAATATAAAAATTTTCTTTAATTATTTTTTTATACAAATTTGCATTTTTTAAAATTAATTTTTGAAAATTTATATATTTATAATATTTGGTATTTTCATAAATGATTTTTGATATTAAAAATAAATTTTGTTCAAATATAAAGTAATAATTATAATAATATTTAATAATTTATTATTAATAATTTGAATTTATAATCATGTTTTTTGGAACATATAAATTTTTTTTGCAAAGAATTTTGTTGGTTAAGATGCCAAATAATTTTAAATAATTATTACAATTTTTCTAATTAAAAATATTTTGAAGAAATTAAAAATTTTCTTCAACCATTTTGGAAAAGTCAGAAGAGTAAAATCAATAGGGTAGAACGAGCAAACTTAGTTAAAGTATAGTTCCATCGATTATTCTAACATGAAGCGGTTTGGTTAAATTCCAAAAGAGTAACGCTGTTTTGAAAGAACCCACTGATTTTTGCCATTTATTTGATTGTACATAATCAGACCAAAGATGTCGTAGGCGCATTCTCTCCTTTATCAATCCGTAAATGATCGTAAATTCCACATCCGTGCATTCCTGACAATCCGTTAGGTATTTCACTAGATTTAGGTTAATTGTATCTTGCAGATTTTCTATTGATAAAAACAATATCCGCTATTTTTAAATCCCAGTTTTTTTGCATTCTTCGACCCATGGTGCAGTATCTCCAATAATACATCGCAACTATTTTTTAATTAAATATTTAATTTTTAACTACATCCATTAATATATTTTACTTAAAATAACATTATTGAATTAAATTTTTGTTTTTAAGAAATCGAAATTTGCCTAAATCCAATCAACTAAGTATCTCGACCAAACGCATTGGCATAAACATTTATATAAGCCTCCCCCTGACTGAACAGATAATTGAGTATCGTAGAGACTACAGTAGTATCATTGACGTTCAGAGTAGTGAGTCATAGACTATACAGTCAGGTGCAAAAGTTTGCGAAAGCTTGTTGTTAAATTGTCTTTTGCACCCAACTGCAATTATATTGACAAAAGCACACCTGAATACAAAGATTTTATTAGACCATTATAATAAGACACAATTTTATCAAAACTTGTCATAACTGACGCATAAACCACGAAAAAGCAGTGTATATTTAGTATTTTGTTTATTGATATTTAATATTAACATTTCAACCAGTCTTTTTGACGGTTGACCTTGGACGACCAGATCGAAATCTTGAACCTAATGAACCAGTCTCCCTTTTTCTCTGAAAAGTCTGACACACAACTCCAAGAGAAACATTAAGAGTTGTAGCTATTTATCGATAAGAAACGCCGTGCTTCTGCAATGCCAAAACTGTTGCACGCTGTTCTGTTGTTAGCTCCTTGTCGACGATAGGTATGATTCTAAAATAAATAATGACAATTTATAACTTGAAAAGTAATAAAAATTAAATATGCATTTAATCATTTAAATGGTATACTTAACAAGGAATACACAAACATGCAGTACAACAACAAAAAGCAGTATAGAAACAAGCGTTCACAAACTTTTGTAGAAACCATAAAAAGACAAAACAGAGCCTACTGACTCTCTCGAATGGCTTTAGATGCTAGAATGCGAGTTTTCAGTGCATGGACACGCTTTGGTTTCCTTGTCAGAAAGGACCAGTCATGATCCCTCTTACAGTGATTCTGTAGAACTATGGTTGTGAAAACACATTTCAAATAATGAGTAAAGGGACACCGAATTATGCTCATATTAGTTGTATTACTTAACCGAAAATCGAGAACCACACTTGGAATCACTTCTGAGTCCGTCTACCCGGTCCCGTTGAGGGGCACTGATACATCATGCATTGCGATCGGGTTCGAAGATTTTGTACATCTATCATCTTCGTTATTTTTTGAAGCATTAGTACCACTGGTATTGCTGAGGCTTCGGTGATCGATCAATAAATGTTGCTTTAACCATCCATCCGATTTATAGGTCTTCTGAGAGTTTTCCATAAGATTTAGGATTTTTTATTGAATTTTTAGCGAATTATATTTTTGAAATTTCTAGTCCAAACATTAATTTACGATTTTGAAATTTTGTAGAAGATACATATTTTGACCGTGTTGTAATTTTTAAAATTTTATTCGAAATGATTTTCCATTGTTGAAATTTTATCGAGATATTATGGACGATTATGTTTTTAAGTTTTGAAGTCGAGACAGTTTATTGTTTGTGGGCTTTTGTCGAATTTTTGCAGGGAATTGTGAAATTTCAGTTTTGGGCCGAGCCAATTTATGTGTTTGTGATTCCAATTTACTGATCGAACAGTTATTTTGAATTTTGAAATTACATTTTATTTGTTGAACTAATTTTCAATTTTGTACAGCGAATTTGGCTGAATATGATATACGATTTAGACATTAAAATACTGTGTAGTAATTTTAAAAATTATTGGGAGAGGATCCTTGTGAGGCATTATTGATCAAATCACTTAATCCCTCGATTAATTCTCAAACAAGTCTCTCTTCTACTTTGTTGAAAGTAATTTAAATAGTCCTTCCATATGATATGATTACATACTATAGCGCTTTTCAAAAATCTTCTACATATATTTTTTAACTATAGAACTATTTATTAATATTGTAATGTCGATTTGTAAGGTAGTATTAGGTTGTTCGATATGAAACGGGTCAAAATTAAAGTAAAATGTAAATCGATTTTTTTTAAATAATAACATTTTATTTTTAATCAAAATATCCCCCCATGTTGTCAACACACAGTTGCAATTTCAATGGTAACACATTTAACCCTTTAGTATAAAACACTGATTCACGAGAGTCAATGAATTCTTGAAAGGCCGTTTTCACAGCCCCCGAAGAAGTGAAATGTTTCCCCGACAAGAAG
>MQRK01217660.1:0-19931 GCA_001938485.1 Girardia tigrina
TACATATTGCTTTTTCGAACATATGCACATTATGTGTGCAAATATTATGTAATATAATTATAATATAATATAAATAATAATAAAATGATATTATACTATGTAATCATATCAACCATTCATAACATAGCTGTATCCAAGGAGATATCGTCATGCATCTATCATGTTAATTTATTGCATCCATCATGTCAACGTATTGCATTCGTTGTGTTAACGTATTGCATAGTTAACATTTTATAGTATATATAACAAACAAGTTAATCTATACACAAATGGGTGGTGGAGAACATACATTTTTCCCCTACTTAAGTCCAGTGTGTTTAGAAAGTCACGCAGGATTTAAATTGTTAATAACTCATATGCAACCAATGATGCTAACGAAATGTTTTGATTGGTTGCTGTTCATTTACTTATAATTGCATGTCATTATTTTCATCATTTTCGTATCATTTCATGTGCATTGATAGGTCCACAATAACCAGCTAAACTAGGTTTCTTTCGACTATCACAATCAAGACAAATACAGCCGTGTATTCCAACAAGTGTTCTAAAAATTATTGATCGTTTTAAAAAAAACTGATCAAGTTGATGAACTTCAACATTCAAGTTGACCAAGCATTTCTGTAAAGAACTATTTAAAATATTAAATCTGCAATGGAAATACACGCGAACATGAATGCCAACAATTTTTGCAGCCTTCAAACAGTGAGCCGTAAAGTGAATGTTCCAAAATTTACAGTCCATAAAATAATGATGAAAACCTCAATGCTGAAATAATTTCATCTCTGTCGCGTGCCACTTTTGCAAAATGGTATTTGGAAAGATCAAATGGAAATGAAAAATTTCATTTACCCTTTTTACGGACAGACAAGGTTTATTTTTACTTTAATGTTAGTGTGTTCACTCGTTATTGTGTCATATTGTCTGATATCGATCCTCACAAGACAGTAGCAACATCATTGAACCCTCCAAAAGTGACTGTGTTGATAGGATTCAATTCAAAAAGTTTTGTTTCATTCATATATCTTCTATGATACTGTTAACAGTGACCGATACATTCAAATGCTTAAAGATCATGTTTTTCATAATCTTAAAAAGAAACGATATTTCACAAGAACAATATTACAGCAAGACAGTGCTACACTGCATTTAAAAAATAATGTCAATAAATTTCTATCGTCTCAATTTCCTAAAACAATAATCAATAGCATTTTAATAATCCACATGAAGTATCGAGTGTATCCACCAAATCCAGTGAACATTGAAGAACCGATATTGATTATTTGCTAGGAAATGTCTAATTTATCCAAGGACGGGTTAGAAAAAGCACATAAACACATAATATCTTGATGTAAATGGAGGAATTTTTGAACATTTACTAGTTTAATACAATCTCATATTATCTGAGAACAAATAACATTTTTTCGACCTTCTTATTTTTTCTTCAATAAGATGTTAAAAAATTTGAAATTCTGCCTTCTTTTGTAAATACCCTGCACTTTTTATGACAATTGTATCTTAGAGCCCAAATGCTACATGAAATATTCTTTAAATAACATTTCTAAAATGTATATTGTTATTAATATGTTTGTTGAAATAGGGTATTTTTCTTTTTCGGATGTCATCTCAATGTTTAGTGTTACCTCATGTTCAATTTCTCTTGCACTCATTCGACTGTTTATATTAAACCACAAGAACAAAGAAAAACAAAATCCATTCAATGCATATCAGCCTTCTAATGTCAAAATGTAATATAAATCTCAAATTTAAAATCTTTAAAATCAAATAAAAATATTCTTCACAATAATTCGAATTCGAACCAAATTAAACGGTTTTAGAAACTCCTGCCAAACAAGGGGACTTTAGCTTTTTCGAATCAATTGTAGAGGTTGTATATTGGAATTTGATCATGCCAGATATTGGAGTTCGTTCTTTCTGTGCAAATTGCAATAAATTTTCGGGATTCATTTATTACGGCTCTAAGGCTGAAATGACATCCTGAATTTTGAAAATGCAGTGAATGTATATTTCGGATTTCGAGTGATTTTTGTTTTCGAATGGTGTTTATTGTATGTTGTGTTTGATATGTTGGTTTTAGGATTGAGTCACGTTAATTTATAGAAACCAAATTAAACAGTTTGGTTAGACAGAGAAAGTTTGTTTGTCGGGGATTTACACCGAATATTGGTGAGAGAGTAAGAATGTCAACTCGCTCTGATTGGCTAGGAACGAATTTTATTCATCGTTTGTAAAAATTTGAATAAATTTTATTTTTTGACTCTAAATTTTGTCGAAAAGAATTTATATTTGTCCATTTTTAAGTGCCACTGAACGATATTATATTTTTGTTTACCATTGTAAAGGTTATTTGAACAAAAGATTTATTACGATTTTTAGAGTGTTAAATTTTGACAAAATAAAAGCGATTTTAGTTAATATCACGATTTGTTAAATAAATTTTTTTTGAAATTCTTACTAAAATTATTATCTAAAAAAATCAAATTTATTTGACTTTAATTCTCAAAATAGTCTCATCGAATAAATTTAAGTCACAATGGGCCTAGCTCGTCGAGTCCAAGCTCTTATTCCAAATAATATGGCCTCTAGTACTCTAGTCTTCGGGCAACTCGGGAATCGGGCGAAACAATTACTTTAAATTCAAAATAAGTGAATTATTAAAGTTGAAAAAACATGAATAGTTCTTTTGATCTGAATACACAATAAAATTGATCCCCATTGAATACAGATGGTTCATTTTGTATAAAGTCGTCACAAGAATGACATTTCATGAAATAATAAATATAATTTTGTGAAATAACCTCAGATCAATTTTCAGATCCAGCTTAATCAAATAATTTTTGAAAGATCAAATTTCTTCAGGCCAAATTAATCTTGATATTTTTTGAGAATTATTTTTCCTTTCAGATTCTAAAATAATTTCGGTTTTTCTTTTTAATTTGGATAAAATTTCTTTTCTCAAATACAAAAAAAAGTTTTTTTTAATGAATTTTATATCTCATAATTGAGAAACAAAAATCAACTATTTCAGTTTTTTATTTTAATATTAAAAGATAAATAATTTAATTAATTATTTTCAATAAAATATTTTTTGTTAATGATTCATTTGTTTTGTTGTTTATTTATTATAGGTTGTTTTAATTAACATTAAATTAAAATAAATTAAACTAATTTTCGATATTTTTGTCTCTTTTTCATTTTTTATATAAAGAATAAACTTTTATTTCATATTCCACATTTTAGATTCTTTTTTAACAACTTTTTACTTACATAATTTACTTACAGATATACAGAATTCTTTTAAGTGATTTATTGGTTAAATGTTCTTTAATTTTGGTATGTTTCCGTATAGTGTGCTGGTTTAGTGCATATTGTGATCTGATGATATGATTATTATCTTGAATTGCGTCTATTATATTTATCAGTTATATATACCGTATTTTCGCGCATATAAGACGCACTCGATTGTAAGACGCACCTATGTATAAGACACGTATTTTCTGTAAATTGGAAAAATTGTTATGTATTAGACGCACCCAAGACAAGACTGACTGTCAACAATTTCTTTGCTGTACGCTCACACACATGTAGGATAAATGATGCAATAAATGATATTTGAGTAATTATTACAACTATGTAACTATTACAACTACGTCGCAGTGATTACCAGCAACTATACATGCCTCCAACTTTATATTATTTAAGACACCCAAATTTTTCATATTTATACAAACCCTTTTATTAAATTTACCAAATCATGTCAAAGAGAAAGTCATATACAGCCGATTTTAAATTAAATGCGATAAAGTTTGCCAAAGAGAAAGGCAACAGAGCGGCAGGTAGTCAGTTGAACTGCAGCGAGAAGAATATTCGAGATTGGAGGAAAGAAGAAGATGAACTACAGACAATGCATCCAAGAAAGCGATGCAAGTGAGGAAGAACAGCGAAATGGCTCAATTTGGAAGAATATTTAGCAACCTGGATGAGAGCACAACGTGACAACAATTGTGCTGTGTCAACTGTTGCCATCAAACTAAAAGCTAGGGTGATGGCATCGGAAATGAAGATTTGAGATTTCACTGGTGGATGTGTCAACTGAGTCTACAAGTTCATGAAGTAAAACCAACTCGTGGTCCGTGCACGCACAACTGATGGCCAGAAGTTGTTTGACGATTGGGAGCAAAATTTTTCAAGCTTTCACACTTTCATGCCTGACGAATGCCGATATCATCAATATGGACGAGGTTCCAATGACGTTCGATGTACCACCAAGTAGAACCGTTGCAGAGAAAGGAGAAAATACTATAACAGTTTCAACAACAGGGCATGAAAGGACGAATTTTACAGTCGTTTTGGCTTGCACTGCATCAGGTATCAAACTTAAACCAATGTTGATATTTAAAAGAGTTACAATGCCAAGAGAATCATTACCTGAAGGAGCAGTTGTTGTCTGCAATAATAAAGGGTGGATGAATGCAGAGGTGATGCAGAAGTGAACAGAGAGTGCTTCCCCACGAGACTCGGGGCATTCTTTAAGACAAGGTCTCTTTTGATATTCGATTCGATGGCAGCGCATAAAGAACCCAGCGTACAACGATACATCAACCAGACAGGAGCTCATTCAGCTGTGATACCCGGTGGCCTTACCAAGTTACTTCAAACTGTTGATGTGTCAGTAAATCACCCTTTCAAGGCCTATGTCCGTGAAGAGTGGGATAAGTGAATGATGAGTGGACAACATTCATATACACCGTGCGACGTATGCCGAAGTATGAAATGGGTTATAACTGCCTGGGGAAAAGTTATCACACAAACAATTGTGAATGGATTTCGAAAATGCGGAATACTACATGATGCAGATGAAAGCGATGGTGAGGATGATGACGACTCTGTTGCTTCAGATTCCGAGCCAATCGCAGACGAAGATCGACAGGCACTAGTTATGGACATATTTGCCGAGGATTCTGACGACAACGAGAGCTTTAATGGATTCGATATCAGCTACGACGACAAGAATTAATCTCACAATCAACAAAATAATCGGTTCTTTTCAGTGAGATTCGCAAACGGAGATCATCTTTGTCAGGCGTAAATTACAGCTTTATTTTCAAATAATCTATTAATAAAAAATATCGAAATTTTCACTTCTACTGTGACGTTCCTGCATGTAGAAAGATACAAATTATTGTGTTAATTTTTTTAATATAAACTCTTCTTGTACTCTGTAAAATTAAAATTAGATAAGAGGCCCACGTTTATAAGACGCAGATGGCCTGCGGTGTATGTAAAACGCATATAAGACGTGTCTTATATGCGCGAAAACATGGTATATATAATTACGATAATTGATGTTTGAATCATTGTCCAAATACTCATTTTAATTTAGTTTTTTTATTTTCATAAAATATAACTAAAATTTGCATACTTACTCCATTCCTTGAGCTATTTGACGGGCAGCATCAATTAATTCTGGAATGTTAAAGCGTTTCTCTTGGACATGTAAGTATCGATAAAGGCTGGAACCCTCACACCATTGAGTAATAATTGCGAGTCTTGGTTTAGATATGTAACCCATGAATAAAAGTATATTTACATGTCTTGTTTTCCTAAAGTATTTTTTATTATGACATATTAGTTCAAAAGATTTTCAATAAAATAAGTTTTAATTTTATTTTGAGCATTGTACATAAAGAGGGCATTTTGAATATTTAGAATTTCATTAAAATAATATTTTTGAGGATATTTAGTTGTATATGTTTATATTTATTTCTCCATTTAATTTCTAAAGGAATTTTTATAATAAGGAAATATATTAAATATCATTTTTACCATCCCTAAGTTATAAATTTAAATGCTCTACTGAATTTGAATATTGAATAATAAGTCACGTCTTATCCATAGAGCTGCTACGAAATAAAATTATATTTTCTACATTTAAAAAAAATTACCCAAAAGAACCATTGCCCTAAAATACATCCTCTTATGCGGCTTGTTAATAAACCAAGCCATTATCGATGAGAAGCAGTCCGGAGCTAACTGATGAAATCTTATATCATAGATCTAATAAATGTACGAAAATGCAATAGTAAATTCATGTAAAATTATATTTTTATATTAAATAACATTAAAAAATAATTTTAATTTAATAACAACACTCATCCATTTAAAAATATATTTTAAGACAATATATTTCGACGGATCTACCATCATCTTCAGGTCACTAATTAATAATCAATTCACCTGTATATAAATAAAAAAATGATGATTATGTAATGAATTGCATGAAATCATGCTAATCAAAAATTCTCAATAAGCTGGTTGAGACTGCCGATTGAACATTGATTTTAGGGCAACGTGACCTCATTAACAATGCTTCACACGACACTCTCCCAATAACTGTCAAAGTGCTCACACAGAATTTTAAAATTATCAAAATTAACATCACATTTACATTTTTTCCTATGTTCTGCAATATTACTCTTACTCTCTTTTCGACCATGTTCTTGAATTCGTTTACAGAGATGACGGGCAGTCTCTCCAATGTATGTGGCATCGCACCCATTACATTTATATTCATAAACAATATGAGAACAAAGTGTTAAAGGTGTAATAGATTTATTACTGAACATATTTTGAAATTAATGAGGTATTGTTATAAAATCAATTATAACATTTTTATCAATAATAACAAAATTAATTAATAATTTAATAACAAATATTTGATTTTGTTTTAATTTGTGATTGTAATTAAAAATACATAATTTAATTTTAGACAAAATTATTATAGGTATGTAGAAAATTAAGTTGTTACGTTGATAGTAAATGTTATTTTGGACCCTATTTTAGATAATGCCTGACAAGATCAAGAAGCAAAAATATTATTAAACAAAAAGCACTCAGAATTTACAACCATTTTAAGAAAGTTGAACTTTCTTCTAAAGAACAGTAAAACTTATCATTTTTGGCAAGTAAAGGATGGTTTCAAAATTAAAAAAAAAATTTTCTCTGCGCAATGTAAAATTTCAAGTTTCAGCAGATGTTGTGGCTGCTCAAAAATTTATACAGGAAGTACCACAAATTATTGAAGAGGGAGAATATTTTACAGATCAAATTTTCAACGCCGATGAGACAGCTTTGAACTGGAAGAAACTTCCTTCTCGAACTTTTATTTCAAAAACTGGGAAGCAAGCATCAGGTAATAAACTTTGCAAAGATCGTGTTACTCTTCACATGTGTAGTAATCTATCGGGAAATTTTTTAGTAAAACCAATGATAATAAATCGTTCCTTGAATCCCAGACCAATGAAAAACCTAGATAAGTCTAATCTAGTAGTCTTTTGGTGAGGAAATAAAAAGGGCTGGATGACACAAAATTTGTTTGAGGACTGGTTTAAAAATTGTTTTATTTCAAAAGTAGAAAGGTTTTTGAAGAAAAAAATTTGAGCTTTAAAGTTTTATTGTTCATTGACAATACAGGTAGTCACAGTATAGAGTTTAATCAGCCTAACGTAAAAATTATTATTTTTCCTCCAAATTGTACATCATTGCTCCAACCATTAGATCAAGGAATCATTTCAACACTTAAGGCATACTATTGGGTTGGTCAAAAAGTCATCGCGTTTTTTACTAAAATATTTATTATCATAAAATGACATGGATGCACAAATATTTTTACACGATATACTGCCCATTATTTTCAATCACTTTCTTCCACCTTTCCGGTAGCTTCATTATTCCTGATTCATAAAAACCTTTGCCTTTGTCAGCAAAAAAACCGTCTAGGAACGATTTTATGTCATCATCACTGGCGAATGTTTTTCTGTTTAAGGAATTCTGCAGTGATCTAAATAAGTGAAAATCCGATGGGGTCAAGTCTGGAGAATACGGTGCGTGCGACAAAACCTCCCAAACCGGGAGCCAAACAGAAGTGTTTCTAAGGTGATTGGAACCGTTGCTAGGGACCATTAAACCAATCAGAAGCGTTGTCAAGAGAACCGGAACCGTTGCCATGGCAATGGGTGACCCCCCGGTGGGGGTGGTAACGAACATACATTTCACCCTTACTGTATCTTCTACATTATAAATATTCAAGTCACAGTAAAAGAATTTCTAAGAGAAAACTAAATTATTCCATTGAAGAAATTATATTGGTATTAAAGTTCTCGACCATATCCTCTCATTTCATCCATAGTCTTTTCAATCGGGTTCCATATATGCGCTTTTGTTATTTGCCAGTTCAGTTCATAATTTGTTAATTTTTTTATTAAAATACATCACTTGTTACATTTAGTTTACATTCATATTATTTTAATATTTAAAAATATTTAATATTATTTAATAATATTTTAATATTTTCTGTACTATTTACTTTGAGACTTATTAGCATAATGAGTATCTGTTCATAAACCAAAAATGGTTTTTATAACAAATCATTATGGATGATACGATTGCATTATATTAGGAGAATAAGGAAAAATTTAGCTTTTTTCTCCCAATTTTGATCATTTGCGTCTGATAAATGATTAAATAAAACGATTTTATAATTACCTCAGTACATTAACTTCATTTTTAAATGCCTTGTATTGTTCAGGATTTGGATAGCTAACATTTAGCTCTTTGATCGCTACATTTCCATGCCAATATCCTTTGAAAACCGTTCCAAATGAACCTGATCCGATACGGGGACCTTTATTAACTTCTCGTTCTGATATTTCCCATTCTTCATTTGAGTCTCGTCTCTAGTAATTTTACAATTATATATATGCTTTAGTTTACTGTTTTTAATAATTAATCTTAAACTAAATCTACTTCCAAAGCAAAAGCAAATTCTTTTTATTACGAAAAACTCAAAATACATATTTTTCGCAAGAATTCTTTTTACTGCTATAAACTAATTAACTTCTTACAAAAGAAATAATTTAATAAATAAGAAATTATGAATCTTTTAAACTTTTAATTCTAATAAAATAACTCTTAGGTTGTCAAATATGACATTTGTAGACATGATTACAATAAATTCGAATAAATATAATTTGGCAATGACTCAGTGTTTTTGTTTGATTGCTATATATCTTGATTATTGAACACATTAAAAAAATAGTAACAATTATTTAATAATCAGTATTTAAAAAAATCTAGAAGACAGAAATTAGAACCATTATGAATTACGAATTCCTATATGTAATCCTACTTGGAAACCATGTTAAATATCAATAGTATACTTGGACACAATGCTACTTCGAAGCAGACAGTCTGAAATTGGTTCAGAAAATTCGCGGGTCACCCAGGAACGCAGGTAGACAATGACGAACTGAAGGTAACCATGTAAATCCATCACAGAGTGCTCCTGATTTATCTTTAACGTTTGCTATCATAAAGCAAACAATGCTGAATCACTTGGCTCAAGTTGGTAAAAGGAAAAAGTTGGATAAGTGGATTCCAAATGAGTTGAATGAAAAGCAGAAACAAAAGTGTTTGCTTGATAATGCTTTCTTGTAATAAATGTGATTCATTTTTTAAATCACTTGTGATAAAATTGGATCCAAAATGATAATTGCGAACTTTCTGCGTGGACAAGAATGAAGCAGCAAAACATAGTCCAAATCACGAAATTCATCATAAGAATTTGATGGTCTACTACAGATGTAATCCATTATTACTTCACGAAACCTGGATCTCGATCACCACAGATCTTTAATACAACTCATTGGAAGATATAATATAGAAACTAAAAGAAAACATCAGCATTTGGTGTGACTTTCTTCTTGTTCCACGACAACGCAAAACAACATACTGCACTTAAGACCGTGAAAAGATTACAGGAACTTGAGTTAGAACCTCTGCATCATCCTCAATACTGACCAGCACCAACTGACTACAATTTTTTCCTCAATTCGAAAAAATCTTTGATAGAGAAAAAAATTCAATGCAGAAGATGGCGTATAATAGCCATTCAGGAATTTATAGATTCTCACCCCCTAAGTTTTTATTCAAAGTGCGTCAACAAGCTGTATCTTAAATCACAAAAGTGTGTCAATAATATGGGTGCATACTTTGATGAATGACATAATTATTTGTATTGGTAAATTATCAATAAACTTTGACTTTATTTCTACGAATTTCGTGCTTGACGATTTCATATATTGAAATTTTTAAGTAAACCTCTGATTAAAACAGAAGCAAAGTTTATCCTTTTCTAACAAGTTCAAGCTGGCATTAAAGTATTGCTTTTTTAATAGTGCAATGGATAGTAATCTAGTGTTTGATTGTACATGAGAAAAATACCCACTAGGGTAAAGACTGACACACAAGGCTTTTGAATTTATTGATTCTTAGTAACCAAAAATGTCCAGTTGCGAGTCAAAATGAAATCTTGTACATTCTTTGGTAGCTTCAACGATTTTCAAAGGCAAAAAAACCTATGCAATTTATTCACCTGTCAGGTGGAAAATTCTATTTAGAATTACAAAACGAAATGATAGTTAACTGGACACTGGAAAAATGATCATTAAATGGAAAATATTGAAACAGTCAACGATTAATCATGAAACAAATCTATGATTTCTACCCACATCAAGGGCGCTTTGTTGCGAAATTATTTGATGGAAGGTCAAAGACAATTATAAATGTAGTAATAATGTACCAGCTAACTGACATGAAATAGAAAGAGGTGTTTCTTTTCTTCGCTGACCGAAAAACTATTGTAATACCAAAAATTCCACATCAACGAACGAGTAATGACGACTGGTCATGGATATGTGATAACATGAAACAAGCTTGAGAATTGGAGGACCAACAACTTAGGCCGCATAGGTAACTATATTGACTCTGGAATTAGACAGGTAAAACATGGTGAAGAGTAAATGGTAAAATAATCTGAAGAACCTTGTGTCATAAATTATTGTGTGAACATTTGGGGGATAAAATATTAATGTATTTATTTCATTAAAAAAAGCTTTGATAGTAAATACATTGAGCGCGAATAAAATATTATAAAAATAAAATATTAAGGAATTTTTTTTATATTGTAAAAATATAAAAATGTCAATGTTCAACTCAAAATAGAGCGGTGTTACCACCAAATTTTCAATTACTATATATAAAGAAAAGTTACTCTACAAAGAAGATTGTTACATTTTGTAGAAGTTGTAAATAATATTTGATGATTTATTCCAGATATTATAAGTATTTCACCGTCATAATATTTAAGTTTAAATATAGACGAAGTAATAATATTTATTTCCGTGCAACAGGAAACTCACTACTTTCGCTAGACGCAATTTTCTGGTTTCAGTAGACAATTTTCCTGATGCATTGCCGGTTTTAGCGACTATTTTTTCATTTTCTGTCCTTGAAACGAGAGACTTGTCATGAAAGTTTTTGTGGCCAGCATTAACAGAAGCTCTAGAAGGGTCGGGAACTTCGTTTGATTGACATGAGCTTTCTTCTGCTGTAGCTGAACAATTTAACATCTTAAATATGTCATAATTGCTGGAGTGGAAAAAATGTTATTTTAACAGAACATTTTGCCAGTTTGGGAAAAATAAATAACGAAAATTGAATAAAATATATAATTATTAAAATAGCTAAATTGAATAATAAAGAGTAGAATTAATTAACGAAATAATTAAAAAATTTCCAATTAAATAACTAAAAGTAACTTAATTAAATTAGATAAGTAAAAATTAATTAATTAAATAAATAAGTAAAAATAATTATTTCAATTAAAATAAATAAAAAATTTGAATTCAAGCGAATTGTAATCAGAAACTGGGAATGGTGTGATTTTTTTAAATTATCCAATAGTGTGTATGAATGAAATTGAATGTGATGGTTGTGTGTGAATCAGATGAATTGTTCAATTGATGATGCGTGTGTGTGTTAATCCTGTGAGAAAAGTGTGTTTGTGTGTAAAGGTTTTTGGGATGAAATTTAATCACAAATTCTTTAAAAAAATAAAGTGTGCAAAAATGTTAAGTGCGATTTCAAAAACATGTGTAACAAATTTGTCTAAAAATAAATTGTTTTCATTCAAATTTACAAGATTTTCACTTTTATTTCGTTATTTCGATAAATTCAATAAAATTTCCATATATCGTTAGTGAATTTAAAGGCGATAATTCGAATTTACTGATGATAAATAACATTTTCCTGAATCTAATCTACGGTAATTATAATCAGAATAATAAAAATTGCCTTTAGATAATTCAATCGATTTGTAATTATTTAATCAGACTCGTGTTTTTCGATCGAAAAGTGGCATTAATAGCAATAGAAATTATGCCTTCGTCTTTATTTGTGTCTTTCCTTGTGCGTGACAATCGAAAGTTCCAAATTTAATGTGCAGGTATGGTTTACGAAGATCCAATTGCTGTAGAACAAAATTTATTTAACTAATTTTATTAGGTTGGAAACTATGAATCGGGCGTTGAATGAAAATAAAAAACGAAAAGCGCTAATTTTCACATTATTTATTTTATTCAATTGAAATAATTCCATTTGGCATCTATGATTTTTTGCCAAAGATTGAGTAAATCATATATGCCTTTTTGAAAAAAATCCTTATTTTTTGAGTTAATAAACAATTCAACGTCTTTTATAATATCATTTTGGTTGTTGTATTTTTTCTCTTAAAAATAATTCTTAATTACGAAAAAGGTAGTAATCGGTCGTTGAAATATCAGGCGAATATGGAGGATGCAGTAAAATTTCATATTGTAGAGAATTTAATTTGTCAACAGTAATCTAAGCTTTATGGGGTCTTGCGTTATCGTGCAATAAAATTGGGCCGTGCCGATTGAGAAATGCTCGTTGTCTTTTTTTAAGTTTCTCATGCATGACATCAATTTCACGACAATAAGACCTCGCTGTTATAGTTTCTCCTGGTTGTAGAAAGGAATAATGAATCACTCCTTAGGTATTTCACCATATAGTGATCATATTTTTTTTGATGAAATTTCGGTTTTGGGATGTGTCCTGGGGGTGTATTCTTATTCACCCGTTGGCCTGATGGTTTTCGATTGTAATACAAAATCTACTTTTCATCACAAGTGATGATTTGGTGTAAAAATGGCAACCGAGTATTGCGAAGTAACATAGATGCGCACTTGCTTTTGCGGTCGATCATCTGCAGTTCCATCAATTCGTGTGACACATATGAATCCATTTTTTTACCTTATTTATTGTACACAAATGTTTTAACACAGCTGTATGACTAGTTCCTAGTTTGGACCCAAGTTTTCGAATAGTTGTGTGTGGATGGTATTCCACAGTTGTCCTTAATTCCTCATAATCAATATAGGTCGGTGGTCTCCCTCGAGGCGCATTAACGATACTCAAATTCCCAGAACGAAATTTTTGAAACCAATATCGAGCATTTTTTTCATTGGTTGATCCATCTCCGAATACCTGATTAATATTTCTTGAAGCTTGAGCTGCTGTACGATTTAATTTAAACTCATACAAAAAAGTAGATACAAATCTCGTTTTGTTTCCATCTGGTTTAGGATAAGAATAAAATAAAAATGGAATACCAACACAAAAAAAACTTTACAAAATGAGTAAGGAGAATACCTTTAAGCTTTATAAATAAAAAATTGAATTATTGAAATATCGCAGATGAAAACAGATTAAACAAAAAACGCCCGTTTCATAGTTTCCAACCTAATACTTATTTACTAGAAAGGGGATACAAATACGGTAACCTTAAAACAAACCATTTATGTTCTTTATTAAAGAACAATCATTAAAGTTTGTTCCTTTTTTCTCAAGTGATGCAGTTATTATTTTTTAATTATTTATTCCAGTAACATACAAATCTAGAGTTGGGAGTCATTAATTCTTTAAAGATTTTTTCTTTAAGCTAATTTTTGAAGACTTTTTTGAGTATTGTTGGTAATATTTTTTAATTCTGCAGGGTTATTAGTAAGACATGAAGCCAGACGTTGACATGCTAATGAATACAGACTTTATGTTAAACAATACTGGACAAAGTTATAGAGATTATCGAAGCATCTTAAATTAGCGACATAAATATTCTGTTTTCGTAGATGTTGGGAGTTTGAGGAGATCATTCTCAGTACAGACAATGAAATAGATTCCAAGGTCTTTCTCGGACGATGTTTCATTTCGGAAAATATTTATATGCTTTACTTCGATTTTACGAACAATTTCTTACGTTAACATTTGGTATGTGAGGTGCAGCTCCCGAACTCAGCTGTGGCGACTAGCATCTTTTTCTCGTGGAGGAGGTGATTGTCTGGCGGAATGGATCGGTTGGTCTGGTAACGACCGAGACTCAATTATCCTAGAGGATCACCGATTGGTGCACCGTTGAGTAATGGTCCCCCACCCAGCTCTCGGCGGGTTAACCTGCCGCATCCCCGGCTGCATGACAACCGGTGCTGCTAGAAGTGGTGGGTGGTTCGTTCTACTCGTCTATCAACGATCCGAATACCCAGCTAATATGATCGCGAGGATCTGTCATGTACCAATTAATTTAGTGAGGCGATGTCGTATTTGATTCGACCTAATTGATCTGCCACCGAGCCTGATGGTCAGACAGGTACCGTGCGTGGACGTGCACCACGTCTGACAGTTCCTCATAAGTGTACATGATAAGTTGTTCAAAATTCACTCCGACAATCACTTAGAACTGACAACGTTCAATACAAGGTTCATTAAGAAAATCTTCAATGATAAACGACATCTTTTATTTTGATACAAATTCCAATTTAAAACTGTGTACAATTTTACTCATTTAAACAATGTGTGTTTTTGTTTTTTTAATTTTAGTTATTTCACAAATTTTACTTCCGTCATTTTCTTGAGCACCACATAATGTATCATTAGTAATTGCTATAAAATATATTCATCTTGTTTAAAATATAAACATAAGTACTTTCATTTAATGCTATTTTATTTTTTTAATCTATAGTACTATCCATTTTGTAGCAGTAATTTGTTAAAATTTTGTATTTTTTGTTTATTTATCTAGTATATTAACCCATTACCTCCCGTAATTCTATTTCAATAATTCATATTGACAATTCTCCCGAGTCAAATTCTGATAATTTTCAACTTATATTTTGTTAAATCTACAGTGAAATATTAGCAAACCTCATTTGAATATCAGAGAAATATATATCTAATAGATATAGCAAAAAGGTTAGATGTGTAAATACTGACATAGTCACGAAATTTGTGATTTTTAAGTGATCTCATATGAGATTACTGGTAGGTAATGGGTTAAGATTTTTTTAAAAATTTTTTTCTAATAATTAAAGCTGAATCTTCATTTACTTCAAGTAATAATCAGTATGTAGTAGTAAAAATAAAAGATTTAAAATTAGAAAATTAATTATTAATATATACTGATTATTATAGTAAGTAGATAATGGTTGAACATTATTAACAGAGAACACTGAGTTTTTTTATGAATGTATTTTAACACTCAAATAAAGATCGTATGGTGTATTGCATATAGAAAATTGTCGAAAAGATATTGTGGGACGTGTACAAGTTTTCAGTACTCCAGTGAATCAACGTTTTCAAAGATGTTATATTTCAAGGATATTTTTTTACTAAATCAAGAATTATTAATTTTTCAATCTTTTATATATTATAGATTAAAGATCAGTTGAGTAAATAAAATAAACTTTATCTTATTTTCCAAACGGCGTCAGACAATTTAAGTAGAACATTTCATTTCAGTTTAATTAATCAGATAAAATGAAGATAGAAGAATCAATCTCAGAATAGTTAAAAATTTTATTTTTAATAAAACATCTGTTGCAATAAATTATTTATTTTATAACAGCAAATATAATGAAAGAAATAATTTATGAAAAATAAAAGCACGTCCTTATTAAGTGACCATTACTTTTGTTTTCATCTTTTATGCCATATTTCTGTACATACTGTCTTCATTATTATTTTATATTACTTGAAAAATTAACCTTTTTTTAACCGGAAAAATAATTAATAATAATAATAAATAAATAATTAATAAAAATTAATTTCTAAACTTATTTATCTTTATTTAAATTTATTTATTTAAATTTATTTATTTTCAAAAAATTTTAATTAATTGTAAATATGAATAAATGTACATTATATAATCTGTATAACATTATGTTATATATTTAATAATTAATCAATGAAAATAATTTTCAAATAATAATTAAAAAAATATTTAATTAGCTATTTTTTACACAATTTATGTAAAAATATTTTTACAATGAAATAAGGAATTTGAAATATTATATAATGGAAAATCATACTTATTTTTTATATTAATTAGACTTAAAATCATTGATAATTAAATTTAAAAGAATAAAAGAATTCGACTACAATACGTTATTATTTGATGAAATATGATTTAAAATTTTAATTATAACTTTTGTCGATATTTAGTAAACAGTGAAAAGTTGATGACTGATCATAAGCTTTTGATTGAGCATCGAACTTGTTTAAAAACGAGTTTATTGAATGTATGTTTATGATTTAGTTTTTATGAAATGATTTCATTAACATTGTTCTGGCCGGATACTTGATGTGGTCATCAATCGTGCGGTGGTTGCAGAGCTGCGCGGCGAAAGAAATTATGGGAGCTTTGATGGTGAATGCAGGAACCATGGACCATTTGTTTACTATTTTGAATAAATTTAAGGAGAAATTTTCTGTTTGAAAATTCGAACGTTGATTGTCTCGTCTGTTGACATTGATCGGCAAAGGTGACCAGACCGAATTTACTGGTCTCAGGACATTAAGCTGGTTTGATGTCTCTATAAACGATATCCTGCTCGAGGTAAAGATAGAGGAGATCCTTGCTGATACCGTTGCGTACGTGGTTCATGTGACCCCGTCGAAACCCCCGGGGTCCGTACTGGTCAGTAAAGTCGGTTAGAGACCGATTGAAACACAGCTCTATGATCATGTGCATGTCGCCGACTACATGATTGATGTTAACCTTGTGCAGTTTGATGACATACTTACAGTACATGTGCTGATGGACCGCAATCTCTCGATTGAACAGTTCCTTTTTTTGACTTGTAAGTACTATCCAGAATGAATGTCAATGCCATTATAATGGTTTCGTTGGTCGAGTAGTCTTACCGATCGATCTCAAAATATTGATCAGACGCTCCTTTTTTAAGAGATCGTTTAAAAACGATTTTTTTATAATTAATTATTTCAAATAACTCTGCTTTTCATTTTTGAAAATAAAAAAAGACAAAACGATGAGACGAAACCGTATTTGAGAATGAAAATTCGAAAGTCAAAGGAGACAGAGTAATAAAAATTTTTTAAGGATCAATTTTTATTTTTAAAGAATTCGTTTTATTTGAATTAAAAAAAAACTCTAAGGTCAATGTTCAAATTTTCAAATAAAACATCAGAGATCAATCAAAATATTTTTAACCACAATAGTTTACAAGGTCACTCTTTTTCAAATTTTTTTGATTTATATAAAAAAAATTTTTACATTTATATTTTTTTAATTTTTAATTCAAGGAAACGAAAAACAATAAAATTGTCAGGGATCGTCATTTAATTATAATTAAAAAATTCTTACAAAATTTTGAGATAAAAAGAGCGATGACGAATCTGATTAATATAAATAATAATAATAATTTTAAGATATAATTTTGTTAAGATTGACTCCTGAACAAACATTGTTTTGGTATAGAAATGAAAATCTATCATTATTTTATTTGCATATGATGGTAAACCCGTAAAAATGGATTACAATAAAATCAAACGTTTTGACTTTTAAAAATCACTCGCCGCTATTGTTTTAACATAAAAAATAAATATTTTTTTTTGAAAAATTGTAATATTTTTAAATAAAATTTTTTAACATCTATTTTAAACCCTTATTTTAAATAAAAAGATTCGAAAATAATAATTATTTTCCGAGGTAGGAGAGACACCATTTTTAAAAAAACATACACAAAACTCAAAACATCTAACATAGAAAATATATCTCACAATTATCATAAAATTTTATAATTACAATTTTTACAGAGCTAAAATTATACCTGATCCGTTTTTTGGAGTGTAAAGAGAAGACAATTTTCCGTAATCCTAAATGGTAAACCTTTTCAATGAAATATATTTAATCATTTTTTGTTTCACAAATACATATAATCATTTAAAAATTCATCATAATAACAAAAATTACAGTTTAGGAACGTTTAAAGGATTGTACAAATTATTATCTGAATTAAAGAAACTTTCAAAAGAAGTTAAGATTTATTGGTAATTCAACTAAATATTTTAGTTATTTTATGAGTTGAGTTGTTAATATTGGTTTATTAGATTTTGGATAGAGTTGAATTAATGAATGTAATGACTAATATTGGAACCAATAAATAATAGTTAGTTTCGGGGTTGGTATTGGATAGTAAGATGATTCAGAGAAGTGAAGTTAAAATAATCCGTGACCAAATAAATATAATAATTTGGGTTGTTTTCTGTTAACTGTCCTTTTTTATTATTCAAACAATCAGATTTTCTAGTGAAATGTCTGAATTTTTTCTTATAATCGTAATTTTTGATTTTTATTGTCTTGGTCTTATGGGCTTATTGTTTGATTATCGTATTTTTTAATTTTTTTATTATTTTTATTTTGTGATAATAGAAAGGGGAGGAAAATCGCACAAATCTGTTAAAGTACATGCTGGGGAGGCACTGTACAAAATTTTCAATTAGCCGGGTCTGAATTGAGGAAATTCTCTTTTTCTCAAAATACAACAACATTTGCAAAGTGATGATCTTGAGTTGTGTCGTATGATATCATCAAATTCCTTACTATTCGGATGTAGATATTAGATTTTACACCATTGAAACATTTCTTTGTTTCATTATTTTTTTATTTCAAAACAATAAAACCATAGAACAAAGAAAATAATAGAAAAAATGTTGTAAAAATTAAATAAAAGTATAATATACTATATAGATGCAAGTATGTTATATTAAGATCTGAATATGTGATATCAGAAGATAAAAAGAAATGAATGTTTAGCCATTTACAATAATGATTGCTCAAGATCAGAAGACTGTAGAAGAATAGAAATGAGTCTTTTGAAATCAAAACAAGGAGAAAAGAAATATTACAAAGTTTAATTTTATTCTTTGACAACAGGTAGTTAATATTCTAAATAATAATTCTTTTACAATTGATTATAATAAACTGAATGAAAATATTTGGTCTTCTTACAAAAAGAAGAAGACTCTTATATCGAATTCATTGGGGAATATCTCCTACCTTTCAAGATCTCTTATTTAATGGAATATTTATGTAAGTTTTACGGAATTTCTTCCAATAATTGTATCTATTATACGAAGTTATCAATTTTTGAGGGAAAACAAAACACAACTTTAGGAAAAAAACAGAAATATGACTATGGTAACAAACTACCGATATTATTCCAATAACAAAAAAAACAATTTATTTATTTTCTATTTAACGTGGAATTCGATGCTGTTTATCTTTTTGTAGTAAATCAATATCGAATTAACATTTGGCATTTTAATGTAAAGAAACTTTTCTTGATTTATAGAAGAAAATTTACAGTTAGATATCTGATTTTATTCATCAAAATATTCAAAAAGATTGCTACGAGAGATTAAAAATGAATGGTCTATAACAATGTCGAGCGAAAAAAATCTTGGGGCAAACAAGATTAGCCATCGCTAAGAAAGGCATATCATGCTTTTTGTTTGATTGGAAGGGAATCCTTTATAATGAGATTTACAAACAATCAAACAATTAAACTTGAAAAAAGATGGCATTTTTTTATTATAAATAAATAAACGCCATTTAAAAATATATTTTAGGATAATATATTTCGACGGTTTAACCGTCATCATCAGATCACTGATTATGTTCTTTTTTATTGCTTTTATATAAG
>MQRK01217660.1:20003-32220 GCA_001938485.1 Girardia tigrina
GTTTGAACATTGATTTTAGGATCACATGATCTTATCAACAATGCTTCACATGACACTCTCTCCCAATAATTTTTAAAATACTTGCACAAAATCTTAAAATCATTTATGCTCATATTACAAATTTAAATACACCAAACAATTTCCTCAAGTTAAATAATTTTTTTTATTTTGTGCAGCAATTTTACTTTTATTGCTTTTTTTACAGTTATTAATCGATATAACAATACATAAATGAAAACAAAAATCATCACTTACATTATATAGTGCAAATCTGATCAGTGTTAATTCTTTAACAATCTCGTTTCTCTAAATCAAACAATTGATTTTGATCCGTATTTTTCCATGTTGCACAATCTTACGGGAGCAATTGAAAAACAGATACCCTTCAAGGACAACAGTCAACCACGTGAAATTTTTCAAATCCGGAGAAAATTATTGGAGCTTACATTAGATAGAGACATAAGCCTTCCATATTCAGCTGATCTTGAACTTTCAGACTATCGCTTATGTGAAAAGTTTGTCTGATGACAAAACCATCCTTTCTTTGGAGACCTGTAAAATGTATGTATTTCCCTTATTTCTATATTCTTGTTTCTATTCACTTGCTTTCATTTCATCTTATCCCATGTCCACCCTCATTTTGAAATTTTAACCAACTTCTCATGATGCTATGGAGCTGGAATTTTCAGGGTAATTGTACTTTGCTATAACATATCGATTGGAATGATCTTTCCAAATTCTCTGTCACCACTCGATCAAACAAAAATTAACAAAACAGATTATATCACAATTTTTATCTCACCAATCAATAAAAATAAACAAATAAAAAATTGTTAATTGAATGAATCATTTCACCCAAGAGTGAGAAGGATTTTATTTTTTTTAATGTGTAATTTTATTTTTTTATGAGAAGGGAAGAAAGTTTTACGAAAATAGAATCATAAATATGTCGAGAAATAGAAAATGATAATTGATAAAAATTGTACAAATATCATTGAGTAAAGTTTCATTTTCAATAAAAAAAGGCTCGCTGTCAAAATAGCGACAGTCAAAATACTGACTTAATCGTACTAGTGACTATTAAACAAGTGATAATTCAAACATAATGAAAACACTAAGCAATTCAGAATAATGGAAAGGCAGGTATGCGCTGCTGTTTTTCCATATCAATATGTGCAGTTGCCTGGGTTTGATGTTGGACTGACTTATCGAATGGTGCGGATGTGTGTGGATTCTTGTAGTAGTAGGTCGATTGCGGTTCGAAAATAGGTGAAGTCTTGTAAACTTAGGAGAGCTAACGTGCATATTGTAATGTTGAATGGGGCGAGTCTGCAAGGTTCAGAAATGTGTGATGTTCGTGTGAATGTCCGAGGATATGAGATAATGTTGAATTGTGTGGTTGTGGACGAGTTAATTTTATCATTCATGTCCATTAGATCTGCCATTTCTTTTCTTAATAAATTAATAACTTCTGAAATATATACTTTAATCCAATCCTTAAAATTGTGTGGCCCATAAGAATCCAAAATTAATAAAATTGGCTGGTGAAGAAAATTAGTTTCTTGTCTTGTCATAATTACATTTAAAATATATTGATTTAATGTATCTATGCTCCACATTCCACTGTTATTTACTTCAACAATACACCCACTGTGAACTTTTGGATTTTTTTAAGTTTGAAAATATCAAATGGGGCTTTAAAATTTTTCCATCACCCGACATTGTAAAAGTTGCCGTAAATTTTTTATGTGAACTTCCATCTTTTCTTATAAAATTTTATTTTTATCAAATAATTGAACCGGCTTATTAAACTTCAACCTTGTATTTTAAAATTTTAAACATGTATTTCAATAGCCATAAATATTAGTAATAAATTCTTAAAAAAATGTTTTGATAAATAATTGAGTTTCTCTCGAATATTACATCCTGAGCGCTTTATTCAAATTGTGCGCCTCTTATGTGTACTATTCGAAATCAACGCCTAGGCGTTTCTTTCGAGGTAAGACGGTAGTATATAATTGTAAAATAAACCATAAAAATTCTTGAGAACAAATAAAATGTTTTTTTCACTTTTTTTCATATTGTAACGAAAATTTATATTCAGTTGCTTGGAAGAATAAAAGTTATATTTTTAAGCTCATTAAAATTATAACGCATACCGCAATTCACAGATATCCCTAAGTAGCAAACACAAAACGTTCGCATTATTCCTTTCCTAGTAAAAGAAAAACAACCTGAAATCTTGATTCCGTAAAAGTTTGAAAAAAGTATTTGAAGTTTCAATACAAATTCTCAATTTTTGTTGAACAAATTCTATTTAAAAAATTTTTAAATAAAAATTTGTTTTAAAATAAAATATTTCCAGTAGAATTTCTATATGTACTTGAATAGATTCAAATTAAGTCTAAATAACTCCAAAAAAACTTGTTGACCGTTAATTTTCAACAGAAATAATTTCGTTCTGTCGGCCAATTTTTTTTATTGAATATTGAAGTAAAACAATTTAAATGAACTAGTTATTAATGCTTGTAAAATATTTTAAATACGAATAGTGTTTATTGTAGGTTGTTTTAGGATTGTGTTACTCCCAGACAGATGGAAAATTATTATTTTAAATGTTTTGAACCGTTGTATTTTTCGAACAATTTTGAAATGTAAATAACAACTTTAAAATCAAATTAAAATATTTAATTAATAAATATATAATAATATTTTCATTAAAATATTTTTAATCTATTTGAAAGTGATTTAAAATATTTTATTAGTGGATTGTAGCGTAAAGATTAATTTAATCGCAAATAAGAACACTAATTGGATTTTTAATATATTTATTATAGAATAACTTGAATTGTCACTATGACAATTCTCCACAAAATATATGTAGCCAGTTATCGTTCTTGATTAATAAATTTAATTATATTTTTACGTCCTATTATTTAAACAAATTTAAATTACAATTTATGTAAAATTTGCTTTCAAAATAATTTATGACATAAATTACAAAAATAATTTTAATTATTTTAAAAAATATTTTAGATATATTATTTATGGCACATTAATTTAATTTTAAAGTTGTTATTTAAATTTTATAATTGAATAAATAATTCGACGTTTTAAAATATTTAAAATATCAATCTTCCATCTGGATGGGAGAAACACAATCCTAAAACAATATACCAAACAACATACAATAAACACCATCCAAAATATTCCTCACAAAGATATTTAAAATGAATTAAAATACTTTTGAAAATAATTTAAAAATATTTTAGTAAATAATTTAAATTTTTTCAAATAATTAGAGGTTTAGAAATAGAATTAAAATTTATAAATCCAGAACGATGTATAACTACGAAAGTTTTATGGAGAATTGTACTGGTGGCAATTTGAGTTGTGATGTGAATAAAAGTATTGAAAATCATATAAGTGTTCTAAATACCCGAGTTAACTTATTACCAATCTACATGTGTTCATAATCCTTGAAAATACAATGTCTAAAAATCACAAAATTACAATCTTGGTCGGACTAAAGCTCAATAGATAAAGCCCGTTCGGACAAAACCGTAAAATTAAATTGTAATTATCAAAGGCTCATCCGGCTCTCATGCAGACAAAAATTTAAAGAGACAAAACCCACGCACGATCTTCTCGTAATTCCGTTTCATCTCGTCAAAAAACCGCACTTTTTCGTTCCGGTTATTTTCCGTTTTCTAAGGACAATTATTACGTTTATTTTTTTCGATATTTTTTTTAAATTCGAAACTGAGCAGGCTTTACAAGGAAAGATTTTATTTTCATAGGATGTTTTTTGTTGTAGGCTTTCGTCTATTGGGATTTGTCTTCTTTTGAAATGCATATTTGTAATTTTTATACTGAATTTCTTTTTAAAAATTAGATATAAATCAAGAAAATGTGGTACGCTAATTCTTGGTCTAATTCAAATTAAAATATTCAGTTCAATAGAAAAATTATAAATTTCAAATGATAAAATTCACAATTAAAACACATTAAAAAGTAGTTTGGTTTATTTAGTACAAGTAGAGAAACCGATCACTTTTGAAAACGGTGTTCTTTAAATACAAAAACATTTACGAATTACAACTGCAAGTTATTCGTGTTACATGTTAAATTTATTTCTTAAATGAAATATTTAACATGAAAAATATAGATAATTATTTGTTTAAATAATATCTATTTAAAAAGTATTTGTTAGTGAAAAATAAATTTTATAGATTTGTGATTCGTTGTTACAGTTCATATGAAAGTTTAGTAACAGTCGGATTTGTTTAATGACTTTTTGTCTGAACAAGCGGCGATATCTGTCGCTCATTTAGAAAATTCGGTATGAGTTTTTGTCTTCATATTAACTGATCTTTCTAGAGTCCTCTCATAATAAAATTTTTTTGCTATCGTAAATAGAGCTCTCACAACATGTACCTGTGTCATTTAGATTTCTAAATTTTACACTGTGTGAAAATATTTTTTCTTTTCAATCGATTTTGGTTTATGGAATTTTGTATAAAAAAGAAAGCGTACCGAAAGACACATTTTATAAACAGACTTGTATTTTCAAACAATATGATAAATGGTTGGGTTAAGTAGATCAAACCGCCTTCAATAGCCTTCACTACCGACACATTGTGATATTTTTAAATAATGCAATCCTATTGGTTAGTTTTATAAACTGCTTGTATCAATGATATTTTATTAAAGGTATGCGCTATTCTTCCGTATCGTCTCCAAAAGTATATCAAACAGATAAATAATCTTTTATTTAAATGTATATATAATTAGATTTCGAAGCATCATAAATACATCATTTTGTTCGCTAAAAAGTTCTAGAATAAGTACATAGGATCATAAAATATATTATCTAGTTAACTTTCTTCTGAAAAGAGAACATTAAAAATTTATATGAAGAGTTAAAAGAATTTTTGTATAAAATGTTTTAAAAAGGATTGTTCTTTTTACCGATTAGTTGGAAAGTTGACTCAAATATGTGACTTTCGTCTTTACTTAAAGTGGAACTTTATATAAAAACGAAAGAAATAAATTTAATATTCGAATAAACACATTAATTTATTGTAAAATATTAAAATAAAAAAAATCATAATAAAAATTTAATAATCATTACTTATAACAAAAATTCGGACAACACCAAATGAAAAAAATTAAAACCATTTCATTTTCGGAATAACTCATATTGAAAAATTGAATATTCGGAGCGGAAGGAGATCTCTCAATTGTGAACGAAGGTGTTTCAATTTTCTTGTTTGGAATTGATAGTTGGTTGATGAGTTTGGAGTTCTTTTTGGGTGGTAGAAATATGTTGTTAATATAAACTTGAGGAGCCATCCTTCCGCAATGTTTTTTCTTAGATTGGTGGATTTCATTACTATTCAAGTCTTTTTGACTCAGCGAGCGTCGAAATCCACCGTCACATTCCATATCATCATTATGAGGCACTGAACATTCTTCACTGGTTTTCCGATAATTATTATATGACTCAATAGGTGGATCAAAGAGAGTATCAAAATTTATAGTATCTTCTATGTTGACTTTATGTTCCGCCGTGTAGCCACTTATCTTTCTACAAACATCTAATGTACTTTTTGCTATTTTAGTCAGCCCACCTTTCGCCGATAGACTGCGACTTATAGACTTTTTAGCCATCAACGCCAGTTTGTCTAAAATATCAGCGCGATCACTGGTACATTTTAATGAATGAGACGCTTGTCTTGCAAGACGTCGATTATCACTGTTAAGATTTTGATAAAAACTATTTTCTGGAGACTGAATACCCTCTAGGAAGTCATTTGGTATTTTCCGATTATTTTTAATTGAATATGTATCGAAAAGTGACTGTTCTGATTGTTCTTGATATTTTCTCAATGGTACATATGCTGGAATCGGAGAGTATTTGCGATGTTTTCTGATTTAATTAAAATGAATTTTATTTAAAGTTCTTTATTTAAAAAAATATTATCATTTTAAATAAAAAATACAAATAATAATAAAATAAAATTTACATTCTGATTGAAATATAAGGTGGTCGAACAAAAATTTCCGTTTTATATACACATACAAAATAAATTATAAACAAAGGGAATAAATATTTGATATGCGTATCAACAAAATAGTCGGGGATAAAGAAGGTTCTTATTTAAAGACTGCTTGTATATTATTTGATTGATATTTATGCAAAAAAATTTGTTCATTTTGTCTATAATTTATTTCACCCGAGTATATATTTAAACATATATAAACGTATTAAGAACATTGAGACAAGTCTCATTTGAATTTTTATTACAATCACATTTAGAGTCATTACAACTCTCGGAACGTCTGTCATCGTTCTAATTGTTTTTCTTATTTCTATTTTTAATCATGATTATTCGAACAATTTTTTAAGTCATTTTTTAAAATATTTAACTTCAAAAAATATTAATTAAAAATAATAATTTAAACCATTTCTTAATAAAACCCAAAATAAGAAAAATGTTATCACATTATTAAAAATGCATTTAATTAAAATTTTATTAAAAAATATTAAACTTAATTTTAATTGTTAAATTAAAAAAAATATAAACTTATCAATTTATTATTTTAATTATGTTCGAATAATCAATCAGTTTACATTAAAAAATACCAATTTCCAACTGAGTGGGAGAATCATTATTCTAAGTTAAATTAACTTACTTATATCAACATACACATTCAAACAATTTAAAATATTCCTCACAAAACGGAAAAATTTATTAGACCACACTAGATGTAATAATAAAATTTCCGATAAAATTAAAATAATAAAAATGTTTTTTTATTGAAATAGTTAAATTGTAAAAAGATATTTTGTGCAATTTTTGAGAATTATTCAAATTGAATGTGAACATTTTTATATACTAAAATTTTGGAAAAAGTAAAAATACAGTATAAATTTGACACTGTTCGGAATTTAAATTTGAATTTATTATATTTGTTTTATTAATATTTTTATTCAAACAAGTCAGAGCGAATTTATAAATGATAATTGTAATTTTTTTGCCGGGTTAATTTTTTTTAATTTTTTTGAAAAAAGGAGTCAGAAAAAAAACGATTGTTTTTTTTGTATTGTGTCAAAACCGATTTGAGTTATTATTGTTTCGAAAAAAAATTTAAATATATTTTTTGTCCCCATATTGATGATATTGGTTTTTGATTTATGATAATAACAATTAAATAATTCGCTCAAAATTTTAATTTATTTGATTCTAAATCAATGATCTATCTAAATTATTTTAACAAAATTATGCGAGCTCTTAACATTCCTGAGCTCTTCAGCTACCACCTTTCGGTCTTCGAGACAACCTGGATATAGGGCGGAAAACTGTGTATATTTTTTGTAAATGTTTTAGAATATAATTTATTTTATCGAAAACCTTTGAAACCTTTCATAAATAACTTCCATCAATAAATCCTACATAGACTTCTATTCTATGTAGGAATAGGAATATATAAATTTAATAATTTAGTTTAAAAATGTTTATGATTAAGTACATCATATTACAGAAAAGCGTGAAACAAATTCAATTTTTTTAACATTTGATAGTTTAAAAATTCTGGAAAGAAGAAACAATAAAAGAATTTTGATTAAAACTATTGACAGAAAAGGGCTTTGTCTCAAACGACCGAATTCCCAAAAGACCGAAATTAATTATTACAAGATTCATTATTCTAAAATACAATGTCTTTAAAATAAGTTGTTATGAGGAATATTTTAAATGTCCGTCGCTGTATGTAGTAATATGTTACTTTTCATTTTAAATTGTGAATTTTTAATTTTAAAATGAGTTTTTTTAATTAAAATTCAGATTTTCAATGCCTTAAAATTATAAAAATAAAGGAAATGAAGCATTCTAAATTTTATATGAAAAACATTCATTTTAAAATAAACATTCTCAATTTTAAATGAAAAAAACCTTATTTGATTTATGAAAATAATTTTGTAATAATTTTAGTCTTTTGGAAATACGGTCATTTGGGAATTCGTTCTTTTGGGAAATCGGTCATTTTGGATTTGGTCATTTGATCGGGTCCCAAAGAAAATGATTTGATTGTCAATAAGGATCCTACCGTTCCAAGCTTAATATTTCAAATCATAGGTTAACTTTACCGAAATTTAAATATATTTCTAACGTGCTTCCGAGGAAACAAAATGGAAATTTAGGTTAATGTTTTTGTTAACCAAAAATCCAAGTTGACTTTTTGAAAGGTTTCAAAAATGCCTCTTAAACTTTAAAAATAAAGTAACTGAACTAAAAAGAGACGTTTCCACTTTTATTGAATACTGCTACATGGTACAATTTTCGGAATTATTTTTTTAGCAAACACATTTTTGAAAGGCGTATTATCGGAATATAAGGAATCATTGAAAGTAATCTATACTTGCTAGTTTTAAAAATAATATTGTTATCTGATTTGTTTCTGAGAATGACACAAATAAGAAATTTTATGTCAAATCAAAGAGTTTTTATTTGAGAATGAAGATAATTATTTTTTTAGTCTTTAAGTGAAACGATGATAGTTATTTGTGCCAATTATTTGATACGTAAAACAAATTCCCAAGTGAACCAAGCATTATGTGTTGAAGACAACGGAATCTCGAATTTACCTTCGCCCATATGAATGTTTTTAGATTGATGAACATTAATTGAATCTTCTTTTCAACCCAGTCAGGAATATTGGATGTCATTTCAAAGCAATTCTCAGTTTATTCATACAACATTTGGAGTGGAATAATTGGTCAGAATCAGAAAAATTATTTTTGATCAATCAAAATCGGAGGATGATACAAATCGATTAATCAAATCGTTTTTCAAATCAAATATCAAATTTCAATCGGATAAAGTAATTTAGACAATTTCTCGAAAAAGAAAACATTCAATCGACACAGAATTTGATAAATCCTATGAAATCTTTAAAAAAAGCAATTTTGAATTTGTAGTCATTGTATTTATTTTTTCTTTATTTTTAATTTTTTAAAATTTTCGTTTAAAATAAATTAGTAATAGATTGAATAAAAGAATATTAACATCTGCAAATACGATAAAGGTAATGGATTGGTTATTAATGAAAAAGATTATATTAATAAAATGGAAAATGTACTTCAAAGTCAGCAATTTGAAAAAAATGATAAATTTCGAAAAAATGGGAAATTAGCCCCTTTAAAAGATGAAAAACATCTCTCGTCTTTGTTAAATAAATTAATTAAAATTGGACACCTTGATGAAAAATTAGGGAAGTAATTAAAACAAATAGGTTCCCAACCGGCTAAGTTATATGGACTTCCTAAAGTTCACAAGGATGGTGCACATATGCGTCCAAATCTTTCGATGGTTCAAACTGCACAATATGACATCGCTAAATTTGTAGACTTTAACTTAAAACCTTTAATATCTGAAAAGTATGCATGTCGTGACAGTTTTGAATTCGTTAACTTTATTTCCAATTATGAATTAAGCAATAAAAAGGAATTCATGGTTTCGTTTGATGTGAATAGTTTATTTACTAATGTCCCACTAAATGAAACCATAAATTTATGCTGTGAAATTTTGAAAAATAATTCTCATGAACACAAAATTTAAATGAGGTTGTATTTCAAGAACTTTTGACATTTGCTACATCAAATATAAATTTTTTATTTAATAATCAAAGGTACAAACAAGTGGATTAGCACCAACATTAGCCTCTATTTTTTTGTTCAAAATTGAAGAAAATATTGATTTGTTTTCCGGTTATAAAGCACTTGTATATAAAAGATATGTAGATGATGTATTTTTGATTTTCGAAAATAAAGATCATGTAAAACCATTTCTAAATTATATGAATTCGATCCATTCTAATATCAAATTCACAGTAGAGGAAGAAGTACAGAGTACTCTACCATTTTTAGGCATATTGATCAACAGGAAATCTAATTGTTATGAAACTGGAATTTACAGAAAAAAAACTGACACGGGGTTGTACACAACTCCGGGTAGTTTCTGTGAAACTAGGTACAAAAGCAACATGATTAAATGTTTAATATATCGTTCTTGATCTCTTTCGTCAACATATTTAAATTTCCATGAAAGTTTAAATAAATTAACAAGTTTATTAAATAAGAATGGATGGTCGAAATCATTTATCGAAAAATTAACTCATCAAATTCATAAATAAAATATTAAATGAGTCAAATAACAAAAATCTTAATAATACGATTCATCAAACCATTTACCCTACTACAAATTATAACCCACTTGAATCAAGGCATATCTTATCGATTCCTTATTCAGAGGGCTTTAAATATTTAAATTCATCAATTTTGAAAAGTTTGATTCCAAATACCATGAATCTAAAAATTATTTCCCAATCATATAAAATTCGTGATATGTTCAGTAATAAATCTCCCACTCCTCTCGGTTTGTGCTCCGATCTTGTTCATAAATATACGTGTAATGGGTGTAACGCCGCATACATTGGAGAGACATCTCGTCATCTCTGTAAACGGATGAAAGAGCATAGTCGGTTGGATAATGGTTGGATAATCTCATTTTAAATTATCGTATTACAATCTCATAATTTTTTTTTCGATAATTGGAGCAATATTGCTGAACATAATTTAAAATGTAAAAAGAAAATCGGAGAAAATGATTTTCAAATTCTGTGAAATTGATTTAAAAATTACTGGGAGAGAGTAACGTGTGAGGCCTTATTAATAAGATCCATGGATCCAAAAATTAATATCCAAGCTTTACACTCAACTTCTCAGTTAAACATTTTCAAATAGAACCTTTATTACACAATTGATTACATAATCACCTTCTCATATAGCAGTTGCAAAAAGCCAGTGTTAATTTAGTCTGAAGATGGCGGGTAATTCACATTCTTTATGAATGTTTATAAATTGTCACATTTCCTGAATTTTTAAGGAAGCCATTGTTCTTTAAATTATTCATTGTAGCGTTATTCGCCATGTAAGATGCGTTTATATTGTTTTGAATACTGGAACTAGAATTAATGATGATCAAACATTATATTTAAATTTAATCAAATTTTCATCTCTTCTTATTTTAAAACTTGTGTCCTTTGAATTTCCGTTTTTTCTTTTTTTTACAAATCGACATTCATTTAGCCAATTTCATTTATTTTATTAATACCTTCTCATTTTTTTAAATTTTATAAAATCATTACAATTGTTTTGAATTAAATTATTTAATTTTCAACAATTTATTATTTAAAATTAAATATTTTAAAATGTAATAATATTTCTTTTATGTAGTATTGAATTAAGAATTTATTTACCTTTATGGACGTTTGGTTTATTTTTTGTAATTTATTTTATTTTTTAAATGTTTATATCGATGTTTAAGTTGGTAATACTTGAGTTTGTTATGGTATTTTTTAATTATTTTTGTTTTATATGTTTTCTTAAAAATTTTAAATTATCCTTCTTGAATTTTGTGTAGTTTTAAATGAACTTTTTTTAATTTTGATATATACTTTTAAAATATTAAATTAACATATTTAATTTTTTAATTTTAAATTGCCCTATTTTAAATTACCTACTACCTACCTACTACTCTACTCTTTACTGTAAGCATAGAAAATGAAGGAATTAAAGACACTTTTAACACATAACATGAGAGTAAAATGATAAGAAAATATGACTCAATCTCATTTTAAATTATCGTATTACAATCTCAAATGTTTCGTATTTAAATCAAAAATTACGATGCATCTATTCGTTTCATTTTTACGTGATTAGTAATTTATTTTAATATATTTATTGTAAATATTATTTTATCAAAATTATTTAATTTATTATATTAATTTATTGATATATTTACATAAAATAAATTCACTGTTTTATACATTTGTCTTTTTACCTCGTAGAAGAGAATTTTTATTGAGAAATAATTGTACGAATAATATTGAAATTATTTATTATTTTTGGATTTTTATTTTAGTTATAATAATTGTTGAAAAAAGACAAATATAAATTTAAGTAATCTAAAATTATATTTTAAGATCAAATGAGGATGACTGAATCTTTGAAAATATTGTTTTTAATGTAATACATTTGAATCAACGTATTCTCTTTTTGATGCTCCACGATCAGGAAGACCTTCAATATCGGGTGATTCCGTAGATGAAGTCTCAGGTTTATTGGAACAGGCTCATGGGCGAATAAGCACAA
>MQRK01217670.1:1129-12187 GCA_001938485.1 Girardia tigrina
TAATTAATTTATTTAATTATTTAATTACTTTATTTTTACTTAATTTTTTTACTTAATTATTTTAATTTCTGAAACTGGCAAAAAAATGTTCGGTCAAATTGACAATTCTCCGCTCCACATACCATCAGCAACATTTACATATATAAACAGATTGCAGTTCATGCAAACAGAAACATACTACACATTATTTATATGTATGGTAAGCTTCAAAGCATGCATCATGCAACCACTTTTCACATTATCCCAATTTACGACGATAGTTAGGTTGACAAAATGCATAACGGCATTGAGATGTTGACTGACTATAGTGTTTGATACCATCATATCTTATACTATTTGGCATAGCAGCTGTAGGTTCACCAGGAGGACGTTTTCAAGATGACTGTAGTAAAGCAAGCACAACTTCACATCTGAACTGGATATGAAAAAGCGCTTCACTCGAAGGAAAAAAACAATACAGAGTAGCTTCCAAACAGCAACAACGGCCATGTTCAATAGATTGGTAAACAGATTCCATCACAATTTCTTACCTTTTATTCTTGATCTGTAAGCTGACTGCAAACAATACAACTAATCAACTCCTCCACTGACCAAATTATAATAAGAGATCCTTTTCGGTTGTAGGATGGTCACTTTCTGCTGTGATTTCTTGACCTGACGTTTCACATTTGCAGCTAGTTCAAAGTGATCGAAGTTCGTTCCGCAGGTTACGACGTTATTATCCATCCATCGCACAAAATACATTTTACCGTTGGATAAATGATCGTATTTACCCCGATCATTCTTCTGGAATGTTGCTCAAGTTGGTAGTTCGACAGTTGCGGTATGATGTTTTCATATAGCCCCTGTTGCTTTGAGATTGATTTATTTCAACTGAATGAAGAGTTTATAGGAGGAGAAGAAATTGTCGAAATACAATTCATGATCGGTTTTCCTCTCTCGAATTTCAGCAAACTTTAGAACAACATGCTAACCTAGGCTTGTAATTTCTGGATAATCAGATTTACCACAGTACATTGATGTCTGGAATGGCAAACCATCCAATGAACAAATCATTTAGATTTTGTATCCAAACCTTATGGGCTTACCGCGGATGAACATTTTCGCGCCATATTGCCCATAATATGGGACCATTGACTCATCAATGCTCAACGTTTTCGAGAACATGACAAATTGAGTAAAGGATCCGTCGAGGATATCCGTACGCTACCACTGGCCGAAGAAGACTCTCTGCAAGACAACTCGCCGCGGAAAAACTTGCCGCACGATTTTGCTATCTTTTTATCTTCAAATTATTTTAGAATCATAATTTTTGCTTTAAGAAAAAAATTATAAATTAAAAAATTAAATAAACAATAAAAAAAAGTTGAGGATAACTGGGATTTCTTCGAAGACTAAATGTATATGCAATACGATGAATCCAGTAAATTTAAGAAAAAAATTAAAAATCTAATAAATTTCAAACACTTAAAAATTTTAAAACTGATTTTTGAGACTTAATTTTCGAGACTTAACTGTCTCGTTCCGTTCAAATATATATTTCAGTTGAGTTTTCTATATTTTCAAGTTATTATTTTATTGTTCTATTTTAAAATATCACAAAATATAATTATGTCACAAAATGAAATTTTGCAGCGAGTTGTCCTGTGAAAAGTTTTCTGCAGCGAGTCTTCTGCGACTCGCTCAGGAGCATATCATATAGTGACTGAATTTTTGCTCCTTTTGATTGCTGCAGGTTGTTTTTTGCTTTTTTATCTCAAGAAAGCGTGATTTAGACATTGCTTTTGAGACTGCAGAGCAACCAAGGTCATCACATGTACTCCAGTAGTCTTGTTCAGATGGTAAAATAAACAGGAGTAAAATACCAAAGAAACGACGTATTTCGTCAACGAAAACATAAAAATCGGGAATGTTTTTGTCTCTGCTAGCATACAGTTTGTATTTATGAAGAAACTCATCAAATGCTGAAGCATAAAATATAGTTTCAAACAATTGTATTGGCGACATAATAATAAAATTAGGATGACTATTAGTATGTGTCTCGATATTCGTTGATGGAATAATATCAGCAAACTCATCTGATTTTTTCCAACCGGTTTCAAGATCGTATTCCTCATACTTCGTTACTTTACGTTTCTTTGTAGCAGAAGCTGATGTCTCTTGCTTCTGATGTGTTCAGGTGTTTTTCGAGAACGTTCGGCGAAGACCTGAAACATAGCACAAACATCTCCTGGTTCTCCCACATCTAACAAATTCTCGTTGATATCCTCCAGGTCACTGTCTTTCGCTACTGCCGGAGTCAGAATACAAATATCATTATCCATGTCATTATCACTGATGCCTTCATCGTCACTAGAACCACTTTCGGTATCGGACTGTAAAATCTTTTCAACAGCTTCACTCAGTCGGTAAAATCATTGATGATTCCTTATGTACGATGTGCTAAAACACAACTTATTTATTTATGAATTTAGCTAGTTTCAAAATTAAAAAGTGATCATATAAAAAACTAAAAATGTTTTAAAACAACATAAAGTATTGAGAAATAAAACTAAAAGCATGTTTCTTGTGCATTATTATAGTGCTTCATACAAAATATTTCAAATTTTATGAATATTAGGATATATATATATATATATATATATATATAGTATTTATAGAGCTTATTTAGGCAGTGCGGTTTATCAGGAATATTATACCAACGCTCCTGTAAAGAACGCAAACTATATAACAAAATTTATTAGATGAAATATTGATTGGGGTTAGCTAACCAATTCAACTGAAAAATCGTCGATCTTTTATATTAAGGCAATATTATACAATATTATATAATATGCCGTGGGGTCAGTTTATGCAATTGCATCTGACCTTACGATTGCATATTCCAGTTATGTCATGACATATGAAATCACCGGAATTTGAACTCTAGTGATGTCATGAGATGTGCCATCATTGAAGTTCAATATTATTGAATGTGATGAAGAATGACATCACCACAGTTCCCAAATGGGAACATCACCCAAAAACTTTTTGAATAAAGTTTGCTATAGCATAAAATGAACTGTATTTTGCACCTTCGTATGCAATATAATGTGAAAACAAGAAAACAAGCAATTCGCGTAAATTGTGTTGCTGTAGAAATAAATAAATAAAATATAAAATGCATATGTAAATATGTAAATTAGTACAACTTTAAACTTTGATAAACATCAGAATACATAACTAATTTATCATCATACTGATTGGATGGCGTAATACTGGCATTTGCTTACTATATACGAAAAAGTCAAGGTTATATTGTGGATGCTTTTTGTATTATTCATGTTCCCATTTGGAAAAGCTGGATGATAAAGGTTAATAATCATTTAAACAAATATTAATTACTTAAATCGAATTATTAAAGCCATTCTTTATGCAGCCAAAACTCTACTTTGCCAACAAGTTTTAATTAAAAAAATAATTTAAAAAACACAATAAAAAATTAATATAAACTTCTTATAATTTATAAGTAGATCTTTTCAATTAATATTGTTCTGGAAGTCCGAATTTTCCGTTTTTCCCAATTTGGGACCTTAAAAAGTTTTTTTGATCAAATTTTCACATAATCATTTATTGTCGTCGATAATGAGTAATTGTGTCAAGTTTGAAGAAAATTGATTGAGTAAAAAGCTTTCAAAAATTGGTTTCTAAATTCCAGGTATACATGCCTAGAAAGTAAGCTTATATAAAGAATGGAAAAATGCAAAGGAAAATTAATTCAATAAATATATTCTAAGTTTTTAATTTTATTATAATTAAAAGCTATACATATTCTTCGGTATCCGATTACTTAACACGTTTACTGTTGTGGACAAGGTAGGTCATCCAAGCATGGCTGTTAAACTCCATCATATCACTTGAACAAATAGCTGGAATAGAAGTATAAGGGTTGATTCATTAAGTAGAGAGAGTAACCATCGATTAAAATAAAACCAACCCCTCCCAGTGTTTAAAAATGTAAATTGAAAATATTTAAATTAAATTAAAGTCTTTTTAAATAGTAGTTTAAACTTTATTTTCATAACAAGGTTAAGAAAAGTAAATAGATTAAATAAAAGATTGCAATCTGTTAATCGAATTGTTTTTCGATTTTACAGTGTTATTTATTTGTTTAAATAACTGAAAATTGAATACCAAAGAAAATTAATTCTCTAAAGTAATTTGGTGATTTTTCGTCAAATTTATTAATTAAAATATCACGTTGCATTAATCGCGATTATAAATATTTATTTATTATTTTCTTAACGAATATTCACAAATAATTTTAACAGTTTATATAAGTATATAATTAGATAATATATTAAATAAAAATCAATATTTTTATTAATAACCAAAGTCATCCATTTAAAAATATATTTTACGACAATATATTTCGACGGATCTACCGTCATCTTCAGGTCACTAATTATTAATCAATTCACCTGGATATAAATACAAAAATAATGATTATGTAATCGATTGCATGAAATCACGCTAATCAAAATTCTCAATAAGCTGGTTGAGACTACCGATTGAATATTTTTATTTATTAATAAATTTTATAAACTCTTTATCTACTGACGGAACTTATGAGTATCAATCACTTTAAAACTTTATAGCTTAACAACCATTACTTATATTTTGATTATACGTTTAAGAAACAGTCTTTTGATTCTACTTTTTCTTGATGTATGACAGTAGTTGTTCTAGTCCGATGAATTTTGCAGAGATGTCAAAATAGAAAGTAGCTGAAGAATTGTTCATATTTTGAAGAAATTTTCAGTAGTTCATAATGTAGTCGATAAAGGGTTAACAGTTTTGTAAAAATATAAAATCTATGATGTATTTAATTTAGTTTGCTGATCAAAATTTAAATGGGTTTAAAAATTATTTTGAACTGAAATCAAATTGAAAATTTTAAAAATTAAGTAGAAAAGAAAAAGTTAACAAATTAAAATTTTTATTACAACATTAAAAAGCAACAGAAATTCATTTCTCAAAGTATGGACTATACAAATTTATCATAAAGAAATTCGGAGATTGTGTATTAAAAATATTCTTGACTTCCGTGCTCAGTTCTGTTGCATATGCAAAATAACGATCCTTAAGACTCTTCTTTTGATTGTCAAATAGCGCAAAATAACTGGAAACCAAATCTGAACTGAATGATGAATGCTGGTACAGTTCGAAGCCATATTCTTTCACTTTCGCTGTATAATATGCAAATAGGATCTTTGAAATGGAGGAGATCAATATGTTTTTCTCTGGATTTGTGTCATAGTTTGTAAATTTGACTGAGTAATTCATCATAATATAGAGTATTCATTGTCATTCCTTTGTCTAAAAAATAAATTTTAATGATTCACGATGGTACAAAAACATTGATTCACCCTTGTAAGAGGTTCCAAAAATGACTTCGCGTTCTGCACATTTAAGTCACCATTATATAGAATCCCGTCTGTTTCATGAAACGTACAAACTGATTGACATTTCATCTCTCATGATGATTTTATCCAGAATTATTTCGTCATGTTACTTAAAAAAATCCAAATTCACAGCACAAATATTTGAATCACATTTCACCAGTCAGAAATTTAAGAACGAATAGCAAAAAATGTTTGCACTCAGAATTCCGAGTGCGAGCTCTCTAAAATGGATTTTCTTTCTTTTGTGATTGTTTTCTTAGAGAATTTCCATTTTAAATCTTATAATTTCTTATGTTTTCCTTCTCTTTCCAAGTCAAACATAAATTGTTGTTCATTTTAAAAGTCAATTATCAAACAACACTTTCAACCACTTTATTTAGAGTTCTAGAAAATTTTTACATGAAAAATAACTCCTTGAAGAGAGGGAGTTTTGAAATGGAAAATATTTTCGAATTCTTTTTAATATCTAAGATGTAAGTAGACCAAAAAAGACGAAATACGATAATTCATACACATTATGAGAGGTTAATTTAAATTTGAATCTCTCCAAAATAATTTATTATTTTTTTAATAAATTGTGGTGTTAAATTATGAGTTCTGAATTTGAAAATAATGAAAGTGGCACAAACGCTACTTACATACATCAAATACACTATTTTTGATATCATACTTTTTGATACTCCTTTTTTAATTTTATGAGGAGTAAATTAATTTTCTTTTTGTTGACAAATTTCATTAATTTAGAAATGATTAAAATTTTTATACATTATTTTACAATTTTTAAAAAATTACTTTAAATTAAATTTTGATTTCAAAATTAATAATAATATTGAAATATTTTAATGTATGTAATTTCTGGAAATAATAAATTTGAGGTATAATTAATTTTTAATATGGTGGAATAAAATGTTTTCCTAAATTTTAAAATTGATATTATTTTAAAATAAATTTAATCAATTTCAAATTAGAAAAGATTTAAAATATTTTGAAAAGAATTTTTTTTATTAAATATTATTCTGGAATAAATTATATCAATTTTAAATTTATAAAGATTTTTAATATTTCACGAAGAATTGTTTATTTTAAAAATGTGTAATATTGTAGAATAAATTTTAATTGATTTATAAGGTTGTTCGGAAAGTTTGTAGTGTTTTTTATATAAATTTCAAAGATGATTTTTCAAATTTTCTCTGAAAATTAAACCGGTTTATCTTTTATAAGTAAATATAGATATACTAGATTTTAAAAATACATCGTTTTTGTATAGATTATAAATTTATAATGGAAGAAAATAAACATCATTTAAGACAAGTTATAAGTTTTATTTTAATAAGAAAAAAATGCTGCAGAAACCAGGAAAAAAATCTGTAAAGTTTATGATTATGATGTTGTTGGAGAGGGTACTGTTCGAATTTGGTTTGTAAACTTTAGAAAAGGAAAATCCAAAGTCGAGTATGGAGAAAGATTTGGCCGTCCATCAAAAAAATCCATCAGATAACATCCGATAACCCAAGAATTAAAACAATAGAATTGGCTAACATGCTTGGTATTAAGAACACTAATTGAATTTTGAATACATTTATTGGTATCACATATTGAATTGTCACTAGAACAATTTTCCACAAAACTTGCGTGGCTAGTCATTGTTCTTGATTGATAAATTTTTAATATTTCTAAACGTCTTTTCATTCAAATAATTTTAAATTAGAAATAAATTTAATTTACAATCCGATTACAAAATAATTTATAATTTAAATTACAAAATATTTTTTATTTATTTAAGAAAAATATTTTTAATATATTATTTATGATATATTAATTTATTTTTAAAGTTTGTTATTTAAATTTTAATAATTGATTAAATAATCCGACTTTTAAAAATATTTAAAATAACAATCTTCCATCTGGGTGGGAGAAACACAATCCTAAAACAACATACTAAACAACATACAATAAATACCATTCAAAATTAATCGTCGTACTTGGTATATCTTATAGCACCGCTCACGAACACCTTATCAATCTTGGTTTTGTTTTAAGATTCGATATACGGATACCGCACCAATTATCAGAAAAGTACTTTCAGAGCGTGCCTTCGTACGCAATTCTTTGATAAAAGGAAAGAAAATCGAGTCTTTTCTCAAGCGACTGATAACAGGAGATGAAAAAAATATAATGTACGATAACGTTCAGCGGAAAAGATCTTAGACACAGCTGTGAGAAGCCACTTTTATTGACTAAGCCCAATCTTGATCCAAAAAAGGTTTCACTTAGCGTATGGTGAAATGGAAGTGAATAATTTATTTCAAATTGTTTCTCAACAAAGAAACAATTAATTGTGACAAATATTATCCCCTTTTTCAGGTCTTTTCAAAACTCCCATAGTGGAAAGAAAGTTGAAAATTCAGAAGGTTGCAAAACGTACCTGGATGAGATTATTTCGAGTAAAAATCAAAGATTTTACGAGAAAGGCATAACGAGTCTTGAGTAGAGACGGAGAAAGGCGTAAGAGAGCAACGGAGAATATTATATTGAATAACTAAGCCTTTAAAAACCTCCAAACTCCTATTAAAAACACTACGAATTTTCCGAACTACCTAATAGCTATTATTTTTAAGTTTCAGTTTTTAGAAATTTAATCATAATTTGATTGTTAAGATAAATGTCGTTAAATTGATTATTAATAGAAAGTTGAAAAATTTGTTTGAAATAAAAATTATTAATTTTTACTAATTAAAATGAATTTGACTTCGAATATCGAAAACGATATCAACACAACTAACAATAATAATATTTATTATTTTTTTTTGTTTTAAAAAATGTTTATGATACTTTTTCTGTTTTTAGAAAATTATCGTTTATAAAAGAAAAAGTATAATTATTTTTAATTGATATTTTCTTCTGTTTTTTTACAGAAAATAATTTATCCATTTAATCATGGAAAACACAATATTTGATCGGTCTAATCTCTGTTTTTTAAAAAGAAGAAGAGATTTAATCAAAAAGACTATCGGAGAAGTCAGACATTTTCCTCATTTATTTATTAACAAAAGCATTTAATTTACTTTTATTATTTCAAATTAGAATTTTGTGATTTATTATTAAATTTTATCAAAATCTTTTTGTTTTATTTCCTTGACATTTTCTTTACTAATGTGACTTTTACTCTTATTTAGGATTCAAATTTTCAGTATTAGATTGGGTCATACATATGAATGCTTTACAATCAATCTCGACTTTTTGTGAAAAAAAATCGCGACTTTTTTATTTGGTTTGCAACTATGTAGTTACTCATTTCAGTTATATATGTCTTTCAATCCCATTTTGGTAGAATCGGAAAGTTCCGGTGTATTTTGAGTTTCTTCCAAGTTTTTATGATAAAGTTTCGTAAAAATTTTTGAATTAATTTAAAGTTTAATTTTCGTAAAAAAATGTTAAATTATTTTAAATTTTAATTTCGTAAATTTTCAAAATTAAATGAATTAAGTTTGGGCGAAATAATTGAGTTATTAAGAAATTTGTTTAAATATGTGAATTGTCGATATTCATAAATTTTGTGGTGTTAAATTATGACTTCGGAATTTGATAATACTGAAAGTGGCATAAACTCTACTTACAGGGGAAATGTAAATGTCAATAAATTCGATTTATTCAGAAGTTTGAGTATTTCTCAAAGTTATTGATTCATTGATCGACTGCTGAATTGGACTGTTTAAATAAATAATTAGTATTTGTGATTAAATTGAAATAAATAATTAGACGATGATTTGTTATTTTCATTACATATTTATGATTGGAAGAACCATTTGCGAATTTGAGAGTCAGAGTAAAAGATTATCAGAAATGAAGTTGTTTCATGAATATTAAACAAATAATTTCAGTTAATATTGAAGAAATCGAAAATATTAATCAGTCATCTGGATAAGAGACACCACACTAAAACAACGGTACGGGGACACTTAATCTCGAGACAGTTAATCCCAGTACAGTTAATCCCGAAAACACTTGATCCCTAGGACATTTGATCTCGATCGCATTTAATAATAACAAAAATGACAAGTCTCGAATAAATATTATTCTTAATTAAAAAATAACTTTCAGGAGTGCGACATATGAGCCATTGCATTCCAGGTTTTCGGGTGATGACATTGAAAGAGTGACTGAAGGTCATGATGCCACCGTTCAACTGAGATTGTCGTTCTCACAATTCCTGGAGTTATCTGATTTCATTGTTCAACTCTAAAGAGTGATGAGCCATAAGCTGCATTACGACGCCTCAAGCGAAGACCGACTTGATTTATTCCATCTCCAAATACCAAATTGATGGAATAAAACTGAAAAAAACACCGTGGATGCAAGTGCAAAGGTTCCAAAAGTAATTCAGGTCTTCGGGATCAAATTACCTCCAATTACCTTGAGATTAAGTGACATCGGGATTAAGAGTCGTGGATTCAAAGCAACATACAACATTCAAATGCAAAATGCATAAGAGTGCCTATATTTTTTTGCGTGCTGTACAATGTACAATGTAATGTTATAATAGAAGGTACAATGTCTAACATACTACTAACTTATACAATGTGACGACGCAAATTTTTTTTTACTAAATTCTCATTTTTATTACGAAGTTTCATATTTAATTAAAAATGTGTAGAAAATGTTTTTAAAATTCAACCGTGCAACCAGTCGATAAACCGTGCATGAATAGATTTAACATTCAAAATTTTTGCTCTTTAATAACTCTCATTAAAAAAATTTTTAGATTTTGTACTAAAAATTGGAATTGAAATTATAACGCGATCCTTTAAGCTGAATTTCTTTCCCCCTCCATCATTTCCTTAGTAACATCAACTTGAAATATGGCCGAGTGGACAAACATCCTCTTTAAAGAGGGAAGAGGACGGAGGATAAGAGACAACAGTGACAACAGAAATTCTAATTAATTAATCCAGTGACGTGAAATTACAATTCTCAATAGGCGCAATTAAAATTGAATTTGTTTTTTGTCTTTCCAAATTTATTTTATCGTTCACTGGACTTAATTTGTCTGGGAAAAAAGAATCAGAGGAAATCTTCGGATAATTTCATAAAATTATAAAAAAACTGGAAAAATATTAATTCAAATTCTTTTTCCAGTGAATGATGTTTATTTTCTACGATAAAATGTTTACAATATTTGATTATTATACAATATTTTTTTTCGTTACATTTGACTTTTTAGTTTGTAAAAAAATCTTTTGGAGTTTAAGAGTCTAATGCTACTAAAGTAGTATAGGTAATAATTTCAACACTTGATTAGGAAAAGAGAAGAAGGAGAATTATGCAGCAAGATCAATATTCTTTATGTAGTCTCCGTAACATGGAAACGAATGCTGGCTGACGTTCAGTAGCCGACTCGTGTCGCCGTAGGTGTATCCATCAATTTCTTTTTCACCTGAAAAATACGATAAAAAAATAAAATTCTTTAATTATTATTAAATATAATTTAGTTTTCTGAAATAGTTTATTTAATTGAGTAGAAATTTGATGTATTTTCCTCTTCCATTAGCTTTATTAAAAATCAGATATAAGGAGATGAGGAATATTTATTAATTAGAACGATAAACATCCGGTT
>MQRK01217677.1:12868-24998 GCA_001938485.1 Girardia tigrina
GTCAAAATGAAACATCTATTCGTTCTTTTTACATAAAAGTTCATTGAATTACGATACAGGCCTAGTAGGTTGCAAAAAAGTCATATCCCTAATATATATATATATATATATATATATATTAAGAAGTACATATTATTTTTGATAATTTCAATAATAACATTTTTAAAAAATTATTTTGAGAAAGGAATATGCGCTATTGTTTAACAACCATTTCAACAATGATTTTTCATGGGCGATATTTATCGATGAATCATCTTTTAATTTACATTTAAAAAAGATCTCATGCGAGATCGAAGCAAGGAATATAAGATATTTAAAATTGTAACTACGAAAATGAAATTACTATTTTTTAAGTAAAGAAAAGTAAAAACAAACTTTTCAACCGATTGAATAAAAGTTTGGAGAATAAAAATCTTAACAGTACTTTTTAAGAAAAATTTAGGATGAAATTATTAAATCGTTCCTTTAAAAGTTTTTTAAAATGAAATTATCAAAAATAATTTATGTTAAACGGAAATATTTGTTTGAACAATTATCTTAAAATTTTCATTCCAAAACTTATCAATTTAGTACGATATCAATTGACTAAACTTTTGTCCAAGAGACAATTCGAATAGTAATAATAAATTTCCAAATTCATATTATTATTCTTAATGGATAACAACCCTAATCCTCTCAAACATAGTTCTATTTATTATTAAAATTGGCTTCAACAGCAGATTTAATCTCATCATCGTTGTTAAATTTTTTTAATCTCAAGAAAGATTATAGTTTGAATAAGTAGGTCGCTGAGGGCAAAGTCTGGACTGTAAGCTGAATGAGAAATTTTTTCAAACCCTTATAAATTCACAGCGGTCTTAAGAACAACGGTTGTATACCACTTTCCGGTCAAATTGAACATTTTATCAATGAATCGCAACATTTTATTTTTCAAATTGAACATTTTACCAATGAATCGCAACATTTTGTTCCAAAATTTAAATCAAAAATTTTAACTAATAATAACATTTTTAAAAAATCATTTTGAGAAAGGAATATGCGCTATTGTTTAACAACCATTTCAACAATGATTTTTCATGGGCGATATTTATCGATGAATCATCTTTTAATTTACATTTAAAAAGATCTCATGCGAGATCGAAGCAAGGAACTCGTGCTATAGTATCAACACCAACAGTAAGAGGTATATCAATTTCTTTAATTGCAAGAATAAAGAAGTATAATTGCAAGACAATCAACGGAATGGGCTATAACAAAACAATTGCTAACTCTACTGTCAATGCTAATATTTTTACTGAATATATTATTGAACTATATTACTATTAGATAGATGTTCTTCATATGCAAAAAGCTTGTTTAATAATGTATAACGCCAGAATACATAAAAAAAGAAATTGAAAGAATAACTTCAGAAGTTAATTTTGAATTTAAATTCCTTTCCTTTTATTCTTATATGATTAACACTATTGAAAATGCTTTTCCAAAAATTAAGAATGGTGTAAGATCAAAATTAAGATTGGGGACTAATGGATTATTGTTGTCTGAAATGATGCTATCTAAAACGCATAACATCACGGCATCAGATAGCGCGGGATATTTTAAGAACATTCTTCGAAATATAATAAACTGCGCAGCTGAATTGCATATTGCTGAATTGCCATCATTAAACAAGTTTTTATTACGAGTTGTTAATATATTAATAAACTATTATCATATCTTGTTTTTTTTCATTTTATAAATGTTCAATTTGAATAATAAAATGTTGCGATTCATTGGTAAAATGTTCAATTTGAAAAACAAAATGTTCAAATTGAACGAAAAATGGTATATATACTGGGATTTTGTCATGGATGAGACGAATGCCATTTGTTAACTTTCCTATTCTTTTCACATTAACATCGCACAATCAGTAGACTAGACCAAGATACTACACCCCATTTATTGTTATGTCTCTTTCCTTGTAGTCAACTGACAGTACAAAGGTCCAAACCATAGTTAAATGCCCAGTCACAATGTATCCCTAAAACTTTTTATGGTTCGGTTATACTCATTCGAAAACTCATGGTAGTATCACTCGTTTCTTTTTGTGAATAGTCGAAAGAAGTCGTTGAACCCACATTGCATAAGCTATTTTAAAATTGAATTTTTTTTATTCTCTTTATTTTGAAAATTTACATGCACTATTTTATGCAACTTAATTTAAATTAAAACCAACATAATTTATTGTAGTCATATTTTTACTAAATTAATAAAAATGATTTTTTATTATTTTAGAATTAGTTTAATGTTATTTTCTTTTATTTGTGAAACGTTTTTAATTAATTAAAGATTTTAACGTTTTATTTATTATCAATATTTCAGTTTAAAAGCATTTTTTACGAAAAATTATTTTTAATACAATACAAATTTTAAATACAATTTACATACAAAAAATAATTTACAGTATTCAAATTTTTATTATTATTACGATACGTTAATGATAAAAGTTTTAATCTTTATTTCTTTTTACGAAAACTGTTTAGAATTAAGTATTTGTCAAATCTTTAATTTGCAGAATTTCAAACTAACTTTAAAATCTTAAAATTGTCTGTTTTTTACTTTACATCTCTGGCAACAAAGTTATTTTATTTTTTAGAATAACTTTTTAAATTAGTACAAATATAATTATCCTTGTCTTTATATATTTCTTTTAAATCAATTATTTAAAAATCCATTATTTTCCAATTAATTTCATTTTAAGTTTTTACTCTCCAATTAAAATTTGATTATTTTCGAAAATAAATTTTTAATATTGATTAAGATATATTTTTTAATTATAATTGCTTAAAAAACTTTTGATTTTAAATATTTCCTTATTTTTAGAAATTCTCCATAAAAATTAATTGTTTCAAAAATTTTAAGGGTGAGCCTGTCCTTCACAATCACAAAATAAATTATGATTAAAAACTGATTATGATTAAATTGGCTCTATTCCGGAATATTTATGTCATTTGGGATACCATAAATATTATTACCTGTCATATTTGAAAGTCATCATTCGATATTAGAAAATTCTTTTCAAATATATGACCCTGCTAACCAATATTTCCAACTGAACAATTGATATTATTACAAATACAAAAGTTCAATATCAGATTCTATTTTCCTATCGTTCGATAAAAACTATCTTAATTCCTACGAAAATACGAAACAAAAATCTAGCTTAATGGCCAAGTCACTGATTATCCCCAATAATACAAAAATCATGTATCGATCGATTACTATCCGTACATGTCCATATGCCATATCCGATCAAGTTCTTATCATTTGTAAACAAGTAATTTTGATTGACTGTGATTCATTTTCTTTTTCCTTGTTCGGTCATATTCCCAGTTTAATCTTCGTTATCTCTTTCTGTTTTCGTTATATTATATTCTTAATATATTATTTTTATTTTTTTTGTTTAAGACTAAAGATACTTTCACTTATCAACAAAATATAGTTTGATCGGTTAAACTATTTGTACACATGGGATAGTTTTATCAAACCTACAGGTAAAAGAAAAATAAAATGTGAGGATTAAGTTATGGTTTTGGGACTTCATGTTCTTCCTTCACTATATCAGCCCGCAGTATTGATAAATTTTACGGATTATTAATAAAAATACTCATAATACGGATTTAGAAGCCTTTTTCAGTTCATGAGCCTTTGAAGTTCAAGGTTTCAACATGGTCCATAGGATTTTGTCGAATACATTTTTCAGTAATCCTGATGAGATACACGTTTCTATTTTGTTCAGTTTTCTATCACTATAATGATTAGCTTCAATTTCAACCCACATAAATCTTTGTTGAATTAATAAGGTATTTCAGATTTCCTTCAGTCGAATGATCAAAATTACCCTTTTAAAGTTTTAAAAGAACGCTGACGCGTTTTGATACTCATGACATTAGAATATGAAAAAAATAATGGCACTTGTAGCACTAGTGGCATTGTCCCCCTTTTGAAACTTAATAAGTATCAAGTGTATAATATTATGGTTTTATTATGAAAGTTCGCAATAAATGTCAATAAATTTTAATAGGATATCAATTTTGCAATGAAAAATCATGTTCCCTAATAAAATGTCAAAATATATTTATTGTAAAAACTAATAAATCAAATAAAAACTTTTTTATATCAATTCTTTATGCGGACAGAACTCTACTTGGTCAACAGATTTTTTTGTAATCTTTTCTACAAGCGAAAATTACTAGTTCAGTAAATTCTTTTTTTTGTGTGGTAGATACGTTCCGCAAGAACCGCATAAAAAACCGCATAAAAGGGTACTAATTCTATAGTTAAACCATAAATACGTTCCAAATTTCAAAGGATCGCATAAATATGATATGGTGCAATAAAATCACACAAAATGGGTACTAATTTCAATTTAAAAAAGATATAAATTCTACAGTTTTTTATTTCTTCTGGTAGGTTTTCCCCTTTATTGCATTCTCGCCAAATTTTTTTCCAGCAACAATTTAAAGTTTGTCGTTTTATTGCTCTAACAGCCAAATCAGGATGATTTATGCAGTCAAAAATCGAAAATTTTTCCAAACATCCATAACTGTCATCTCTTCATTCTCTATCTTGTCCAAAATGTGCTGAAATGTCCACTTTACATAATGTTTTATAAAACTACAGATGATGTCCTAATCCAATGGTTGAAAATGCTGGTTGTATTTGATGAAAGAAAGACTATCGCGATATTGGGATGTCCAATATGCGGATGACCTGGCGCGTTATCGATAAGCAAAATCACTTTGAACTCGAGACTTTTATCTAGCAAATATTTCTAAACTTCTGGAATAAAATATTGATTGAACCACTCTGTGAAAAATGCGGTAGTTACCCACGTTTTCTTGTTAGCCATCCAATGAACTGGAGCCTTTTATTGCATAATATTTTTTTTAAAACCGCACTATTTCAAAACCACATAAAAACAGAATCTACTGTACATTTTTTAATCAATTTATGTTATTAGTAACTATTAAAATCTTTTGTAGAAGGAAAAATTGCATACAAAAAAATTACAATTCCATTTCACAATTAAATAGTTACTAATAACATAATAAATTTATTATCATAAAGCATAGAAGAAAAAACTAAAACATTTATATTTAATACAGTTTAAGCATTTGTGGATTTTTTTTATTAACGAGCTTGATCAAATTTTCGCATAATCATTTATTGTCATCGAGAATGAGTAAGTGTGCAAAGATTGGGGAAAATTGATTGAGTAAAAGGCTTTCAAAAATATGTTTCTAATTCTATGGATACATATATATATTAATATGGCAAAAAAGTATTTTCCGTTACTCCTCTGTATTTCTAATTTCTAAATAAAACAAATATAAAACAACAAATATATATTTCTACGCAACAGTATATTCACCATTACAACAAATAACATTGTCAGCATGTGTAAAAAGTTTATCAAATTCACGTGAAAGTTTTTCTCGTGAGAGATTCCTCATAATATCACTGACAGCTTGTAAGACCTCTTCCTCATTTGCAAATGATGTTGTTCTAATGATCCTTTTAAAAATTTGAATAGCCATTTGTCACACTGATTCAAATCAGGCGAATGTTTAATCAATTCAACATTTCAAAACTTGGATGAATGTGGTCGAGCATTATCATTCTGCCAAAGAATTTCTCGCATATTCACTCGTCGTCTGTCTTTACTAAACTTCGTAAGATTATTTTGAATGAATTCTGTATATCCTTCAGAATTGATAGCCTCACCAGATTTTGTTACTTCGATGTGAAACTTACCATCAGCTGTGAATGCCAAAATAAGCATTGTTCTTCGTCCAATTTTTTTGTTTTGAACAGCACGTGTTCGATGATCATCTCCACTTGCCCATACTCGTAAGTCGGATCTCCATAATGTTGGGGAAAATGATATCCACGTTTCATCAAGTATTCTTTCCCATATTGTTGCACAAGTTGCAAAAAGATTCTTGAGGATTCAATACGTTGTCGTTTGTAATCATCAGTCAGTTGATAATGCACCCAGATGCTCAAAATCTTTTTCCTGTTCAAATTTTCATGGAGGATTGTCCTTATTGATTCTTTGTTGACATCAAGCATTTCACTTATGTGTCTTAAAGACATTCTTTCATCCTGCTCAATTATGTTCCTAACTTTTTCAATCAAATCATCAGTTGTTGTTGTTGAAGGACGTCCACTTCGTGGGTGATCGTCCAACGATAGCCGCTTGACTGAGGTAAAATCAGAGAATCAGTTTCTTATTGTGAATTCCGTTGAACAATCATCAGGGAAGGCATTGAACAACTTTCTATAGGTTTCAGCTGCAGTCGTTCAATTTTCCACTCAACGTATGCATAGAATCGACTATTAGATTTTGAAAACTCCATTTTTACCGACAACCTTTTAAATCCAATATGAAAAGTGATCATATGACACAAATTAATATATATATATATATATCGATTGATTTTTTTTGCCAAAAGAACATTTATAAACATGAATTAACAAAAATTAGAATGGTAATTTTCTTTCTTATTTAGAAGTGGAGAGTAAAGGAAAAAACTTTCTTGCCATGTTAATATATATATACCTAAAGAGTAAGCTAATAAAAAAATGGAATAATGACATTACTTATGGATGCACTTAAAATATTATTATAATCAACCATTACTTTGCCTATACAAAACCAATTTTGTGTACATATAAACGAAAATTTCCTACATAAAAACGAATATTGTCTATATATTTGTGAATAAAAGTGTATATATTAAAAATATTAAAAATACCAAAAAATCTCAAAATAAAAAAAATCTATTAACCCTTTCTTTGATTTTAAATAAAAAATACTAAAAAACCTACTCGACCAGTTTATCGATTTCTGATTCCTTCAGTTTAGTCGTTTGCTGAGTCAAAAGTTTTTTTAAAAGGAATTTCCTAGAACCATTATCTGGCATTCGAATATAAATCTTCTTTTGAAACCTCCTAATGTCGTTAGAGTTTTCAAATTAATTAATCTCGAAACCTTTACACTATTCACCTGAGAGCAGCATCATCTAATTCAAACGGACGATTCGTAGCTGCCATTATCAAAACTGTGTCTTTACCTTCTGTTGCTACCTGGAAGGACTAATAAATTTCTTTACTTTATTAGGACACCATTTACCCCGTCAATTTCTTGAAGGAATTGAGTCAACATGCGCCGGGATACGCTTTTATCATCTGAATTTCGAGCCGATAATAGCGAATCAACTTCATCGAGAAAGATTACAGATGGCGAAACATAATGAGCCACTGCAAATAAAGCCCGAACCATTTTTTCACCTTCTCCAACCCACTTCGACATTAGGCTTGCAGCACTTATATTGAAAAATACACATTGAGATTCACTGGCAACAGCTTTAGCCTAAATTGTCATTTAATTTTATTTATAATATTGGCAGAGTTATTAACCAGTAAAGTTTTCCCATTTCCTGGAGGACCAAATAACAAAATACCTTTAGCAGGACTTCTTAATCCAGTGAATAATTCTGGTTTAAGTTTGGGATATATTACAGTTTCAAGAAGACATTGTTTTGCAATATCGTTCCCAGCTGATCATTACAAAAATAAATAATTTTAAGTTTATTAAATAATAAAATGATGACTTGGATTAAACGTACAGATTGATCATTTAATTTATTCATTAAGACTTTGATCAATTATTTTATCATTATTTTATAGAGACTGTAAATGTAAATGTTTGATACAGATTTATACAGTTCTAAACGTTGATCAGATGATGAAAAAGGATTTTTAAATACAAATACGGTTATACTCAGAATACATTAAATACTCAGGTACTGGTGTAATATATAAATAATAAAGCTTTATAAAAACCAATCATTATTAATTATCAACAAAGCAGAATTACGAAAAACTATATTTTTACAGTTATGTCTCGTCAAGTTTCCAGTTCTGTACCTTAGATGATCAATATACTATATTAAACATCGTTTAATAAAGTTCGGATTTAAAAATAATACTTGTGTAAGTGTAAAAATTGAAATTGCTTAATTCACACAATTTTAAGGTAATTAAATAAATATAACAATCATGATTCAGATTTTGAGTTTGCTCATACTTTGATACGCATATTGATTATGCTACAGTATAACTTTAAAACCGAGTCAGAAATATCTCACATAATCCAGATTCAAAATAGAGATGGGTGATTGTGAACCGAACCCAACCTGTACCGGGTCGGGTTCCGGGGGGTTAGCGATTTGGTACTTCGGGTCAGTTCGGGTTTGGGTTATACTTTAGAAAATCGGGTTTAGTGCGGGTTGATAAATATCCGATTTATCACAAAGTTAACGTTCACTAAGTTTGCATTCGGGTTAATTCTGGTTGTTATAAAATATAGTCAGGTCGGGTCGGGTCGGGTCTAGTTACATTATGATAAAGTCGGGTGGGTTGGGTTCGGGTTTGACTAATGAAAATTCTGGTCGAGTTAAGAATCTTTTAAGGATCTCTAATTCAACAGAGCTCAATAGGAAATTGAAAACAAACTAAACTTAAATTAACACTTAAAGTACCAGAGTAAAATAAACGTTTTGCAGGTGTAAATTAAAATTTAAAAGGTTTTCGCTTTTTCTCAACTAACTGTACAGCGTCTTTTCTAATATGGAGGTACTTATTTTTTTCAATATTTAAATCTCATTTATATTTTATAATATATTGATATATAATGAAAGGCATTTCGTTTAGCAACAAATTTTCTACGAAAAAAACTATTAGGTTGCTGCAAAAGTAATGCAGGTTTTTGAACCTAAACTTTAAACAAATGTAACTCAGCACTAAATAAACATTATTAATCGAAATAAGAACCATCAGAATCAATACATTTTTGCCAACGAGAAACAAGTTTATTGATGCCCGTAGTGTAGAACTCCTGAATTCTTGATACGATGAAAGCGTTAAAGGTGTCTTTGGTATCGTTATGGTTTTTGAAGCATTTTTCCTGGAGGAAGTTGTCCAGATGCTTGAAAAATGGTAGTCGGTTGGCGAGAGGTCCGGTGAGTAGGGTGGATGAGGCAGAGTTTCGTAGCCCAATTCTTTTAGCTTTTGTAAGGTCGGTTTTGTGATGTGTGGCCAGGTGTTGCCGTGGAGGAGAATTGGCTCTTCATTTTGACCAATCTCGGGCACATACGTCGGAGCTCGTGATGCGTTTTGTCAATCTGTTTGCAGTACTTCTCTTCGGTGATCCTTTCACCCGTATTCAGAAAGCTGTGATAAATGAGACCGGATGCAGACCACCAAACAGTCACCATAACCTTCTTTTGATGGAGTTTCGGTTTCGAAAAGTGGTGAGGAGCCTCATCGTGGTCCAACCACTGTGCAGAACGTCGCCGATTGTCGAAGAGAATCCACTTCTCATTACCCGTCACAATCCGATCGAGAAACGGGTCGTTCTTGTTGCACAGAAGAAGCGTGGAAGACACCTCAAAACGATGATTTTGTTGACTTTCGTTCGATTTGTGAGGCACCCATTTATCGAGCTTATTCAACTTTCCAATTTGCTTCAAGGGCCGAGCGAGTTGTGTGTGTGGATCGGCTTCCACCATCTCCTTCAATTCGTCGTTGTCGATCGTCGATAGAGCGAAACTTTTGATACCAGCGCTGCACTGTGCATTCCTTGACACTTCCCTTTCCCCAAACTTCGTTGATGTTTCGAGCGGTTTGAACTGCATTACGCCCTAGCTTGAACTCGTAGAAGTAAATCTTGCGAAAATCAAGTTTTGACATCGACAATGAAAATCGAAATTATTAACAAAAGAAACATTATAATAAGTTTTAGACAAATATATCCGAAAGAGTATAAATTAAAATTTCGAATGACTCATAACATCATACATGCTTTAGTCATATAATATTGCGGTAAATACAAAAAAAATCAAAAACCTACATTCCTTTTGCAACAACCAAATACTATAGTAGAAGGAATTAGGCAAACAAACAGGAAACAATATGGGATGTTCTTCAAAGTAGCTCTACAAATTAAAAATTATACTTTGAAAATATACAAAGTAAACTGAAAAAGCATTTCTTTACTAAGTACGAAGTTCAAATATGTAAAAATTAAAAAGAAGTTGGCTTTTTCTAAAACACAAAAATCCATGTCCACATGGCAGAACAAATGGATTTTAAATGTAGTACAAAATCTAAATTTTGTAGATAACTGTAAGTATTTTTCAACATTTTTGATTTGGCTACGATAAATTACTGGATTTTATATTAGCTTACAATTGGAGAAAATATATCATGGCAAGAATTTTAGTTTATTTGCAGAAGAACTTTCTACCGAATTTCGAGATTTAAAAGAACAATAAACGCAGGGTGGTCTAGATAATTTACATCTTGATCGAACTTAAGCAGACTTAATTAAAGAAATATGTTTCTTCCTAAAAGAACAAGTAAATTAAATAAAATAACTCTTAAAAAAATTTAGTAAAGTTAAAAATTAAGTAAAATCGAATTTAGTTTTCTAAAATGAGTAATTCCGAGAAAATATATATTCGGTGTGATGAAAAAATGTAAATATGTATATATATATTATATATATATATTAAAATACGTGTGATTATATATATATACATATATATACATGATTAAGTTTAACCCTTTCCAGCCCAAATTATTATTTAAGCAAAATATTGGAGCATTGAATATCCGTTACAATGTTGATTTGAATTGCTAAGAATCGCGCTTTTTTGCATTCTAATATATGTAGTGTCATCTATTAAACTTTTTAGAAACTATTACTATGCGTAAAATTTAAATTGGGTAAAAGAGATAACTGTAATTTAATTTTTCAAAAATGTTGCCATATGGTAGCAATGTGCTGGGAAGGGTTAATATTTGTTTGAAATATTGAAAATAAGTGGAATAACCGCACAGTTATTTAATAATAATAAAAGAATCGTTTTCGAATGCTGTCTTTTGAATTTTGCTTTCTAGGTCAAAATTTGATGAATAAACTTGAAAAAGAAGCGAAGAAATGGAAAGAATTGATCGAATTTTCAATTAATAACATTAACGTTAAATCCAAATTCAAATTGTTTCGCAATGACGAACTATGTGAAAATCCGTTATGTTGGGAAAGAAAAACAGTCCTCATAAGGACTAAAAATGCTGATTGGAATCGCAAAGCAGAAACACAGGGTAAGGATTTCACTACAATACCGACTTAATTAAAATTACAAAAAATAAAACCAAAGATCTGAAGTATATTTTAAAAAATATATTAGTGGAAAATGGTCGCATGTAAGATCATCCGTCTGAAAAGTGCCCCATTGAAAATATTTTACATAATAATTATATCATTTCTAATCTTTTTGAAAATATATGTGTTTAAAAAGCAAAAAAAACAATGACTGTTTTCTTATTATTTTAAATAGAAATTGTTTTGTGATATTACCTAAGCTTATTTATATATAAATATATAAATACATAAATATATCTATATAAATATTGGGTGAAACAGTAGATTTTTGTAAATAATGAAACACGTATTTTTTGTTTTTATTTATTTTTAACATAAACATATAAAAAATTATAAAAAATGGAGTGTTACAGTTCAATGTGACAGAACTGTCACAAACATACATTTTTTTGATACAACAATATTTCAATTTATTTTATATAACTAAGTAAATAAAATCCAAAATAATCAATTTACCTTTGTGTTTTTTCCCAAATATCAACAATATCAATAGCATAAATATTTTTATTTTTTAAAGAAATTTGCATGCGCGCACTCCACACAATGTAATAGAGAGAACTGTCAAATTCATCATCCTACCACGAACGCCGCCTGTAGGTACTAATAAATCACCGATGTTGTATTGATCGGTGTGTAACAGATATGCAACAGTGATTTAAAATGTGATATGTTAATAGTTAGAGATCCTGTAAGAGTTACAACGGTTTGTTACAGAAGTGTCACACCATGTTACGAAGAGTTAATATTAGGTTGGTCGAAAAATAATGGCGGTTTTGGGACACAAACTTCAAAGACGTGCAAATTCACAGAAACAAAAGTTTATTAATCAAAGTATGAACCGTTGGCATCAATACA
>MQRK01217690.1:0-14611 GCA_001938485.1 Girardia tigrina
TGAAAGATATCAAACTGTTAAGCTACACATTTTGACAAAATTTCATTAATATATTTAATACCATTCAAGAGATATAGCCAATTTTCACTTCGTCCGGTTATTTTTGAGCGCTACTGTATCTAAATCATCTTTTATGTAATTGTATACTTTCTTACTTCCTGCATGACATAAAATATTTTGTATATCTTCTATAAAACCTGTTCTCTTCTTCATAGGGATCCAATATTTGTTATCTCTTGTCGTCATGATATTGTTTTTCAGTAGCCATTCTTTTGTCTTTCCCATTTTAATATTTTATTTAATCTGTTCCATTTCTTCATCATTCGTCTGCCAAATGAACTCTTCTGAATCTTCAGTTAATGCTAGGATTCTAGTTTTAACTTTTCCTTTTTTAGCGTCATCGTGCATTGTCTGACATTGTACACATAGTTCACATGTATTTCTCGACATTGCGTCTGCATTAGTGTGTTTTTCGCCTTTACGGTATTTCATCCTCATATCTAGTCCACTAAAGAAGTTTATCCAAGTTTGGAATTGTGGAGTTATTGGGTTCTTTGTTGTCATCATGAATGTGATGGCCTTATGGTCCGTTCTAAGTAGAAACATCTTTCCGTATAAGAAATGTTTGAAGTGTTGGGTAAAGTAATAGATTGTCAATAATTCTTTTCTTGTAATACAGTATTCCAGTTCGTGTTTGTTCATCTTGTGGGATCCATATGCAATTACTCTTTCCCTTCCGTATGCATCCTTCTGTGCCTGTACTGCCCCGATTGTATCAAAACAGGCATCTGTATCCAGTATGAACTCCTTTTCGAAATCTGGATATGCTATGATCGGTGTTTTTGTCATTTTATCTTTTAATAACTTAAATGCTTCGTCACATTCCTTTGTCCATGTCAATTTTTTATCTTTATTTTTTCCACATAGCCCGTCCAATATTTTTGAGTATTTTGCATAATCCTTCAAAAATTTTCTATAAAAGTTCGTTAGGCCCAAGAAACTTCTTAAATGTTTAATGCATGAAGGATTTTAAAATTTGTCGATTGCTTCAATTTTAGTTTTATCCGTCTCTACACCATCTTTGCTCACGACAAATCCTAAAAATTTTGTCTTTTCTACCATGAATTGACACTTTTCAGGGTTTATCCGAAGGCCCGTTTCTTTAATCTTTTGAAATATATGTTCGACTCGTCTGAAATGTTCTTCTTTGTCTTTTTCGAAGATTAGAATATCGTCCAGGTATACAACTGCTTCTTTCCAGTTTAATTCTCTTAAGACTCTTGTCAATAGTTCTTGAAATGTCGCTGGGGCAGCTGCAATTCCGATTGGCATTCTTTTAAAACAATATTGACCGTTCTTTGTCGAAAATGCAGTTTCTAATTTTGAATCGTTCTCCAATTCAACTTGATGATATGCACTCCCCAAGTCGATCGTGCTGAAGTATTTCGCTCCATTTAATGTATTTAGCATTTCTTCTACATTTGGCATTGGAAATGCTGGTCTGATTGTAACTTTATTTAATTGTCAAAAATTAACACATACTCGGATATATCTGTTTGTCTTTTTTCTATACACATTCTAGCGGGAAATTCCACGAAAAACTGCATTTTTCAATGATATCATTTTCCTCGTATTTCTGGATAATATCATCTAGTTTTTCCTCAAAGTGTTTTGGCCGTCGGTACGGTTTTACAAATATTGGTTTTCCTTGCGTTTCAATTTATGCTTAGTTAGTGTGGTCTTTCCTATATCCCATTTGTCCGCCATAAATATCGTTTTATATTCTATTATTAATTTCATTAATGGTTCATCTATCTTATCTGCGTATATTTCCTTCATTCTTTTAAGTCTGTCTCCATCAATTAAAGTATCGCGTATTACCAGCAATCCTTCGTTGTATCCTGTTTCTTTCTTTAGTTTTATGCTTAATTTATTTAGGAAATCTATTCCAAATCTCTTACCACAAAAAATCCACTGTTTTCTGTATTCTTTCAATCTTAATCTTTAGTTGTACTATACCGTAATTTACTAGTTCCGAATCGTTAGCATAGTGTATACGTCTTTTGTCTCCTTTATTTTGGTATTTTTCATATTTTTGAGTACATTTAATTTAATTACATTGACTCGTGCTCCCGTAGCCAATAGACATCGTACTTTTTATTCTTTATTTGAAATTCTATACTATGTCTCCCTTTCAGTTCTTCGTATTCTATTTTTAACTTTGATATTTTCATTATATCTGTGCTTCTTTCTTCATCTTTTTCTATGATCAAACTGTCACATTTCTCATTGTGTATTTCGTTTTCACCATCTAATATACACAATTCTTGAGGAATATTTTCAACAGCATCCCATACACAACATACGTCATCATACAAACAATCATTCATACAGTCAAACATACACATACATTCGTTTCTTAGTGAAGTGCACTGATCACTTTTCCCTGTGACCGTGCCTCCTCGTTTCCATGTTCTTCTCTGAAATCTCATCTAAAGGCTCATCTCTTTCTTCCTTAAATCCCAAAATATTTGAATATCTCTCAAAGCTTATTAGGAATTCTTCTAATTTTACTTCTGACCCATCGAATGTCTCGGGTCCCTTGATAACTGGTGTCACGTGGTCGTGTGTCGCCATATTAAGAACATTTAAACAAGTCTCATTTGAATGTTTATGACAATCACAGTTAGAGTCATTATGACTATCAGAAAGTCTTTCATCGTTTGTCATCCTTCTAATTGGCTTTCTTAATTCTGTTTTTAATCATGATTATTCGAACAATTTTTCTAAATTATTTTTAAAAATATTTAACCTCTAAAAATATTAATTAAAAAATAATAAGTTTTACCATTTCTCAACAAATCTTAAAATAATAAAAATGTCATCAAATTATTAAAAATGCATTTAATTTAAATTTTACTAAAAATTATTAAACTTAATATTAATTGTGAAATTACAAATATGAACTTATGAAATGATTATTTTAATTATGTTCGAATAGTCAATCACTTTAAATTTAAATAAAAAAATACCAATTTCATCTGGGTGGGAGAATCACCATACCGCAACATACCGCATCCATACATTTACAAATTCAAACAATGTAAAATATTCCTCACATTTTGAAAAAAATCTTACGCCCATGTAGAACTTGGTCCATTTAGGTCCTTTGATTTATCTGAGAAATGATGTGAGATAGTAGAATTGAATGGTTTCTTATGCTAACTTAAGTTATAAAATATAGATAGATGCTGTAACAATCTTCGTTTGGTTGGCAGTAAATACTTCATTAGAAATCCAGTAAACTTAGATGATGTAAGTACAATTTACCAGACTAATAAAAATATCTTCAAATACAGTCTAAAATCATATTGTCTGGGCCTCTGAAAACATAAAACAAATTCGGCATTCTTACTACTAGTCATGAATATTCCACGTTACATGATAATTAGGATGCAATAAGACAAAACGACCGCGATTCCAATCATGCGTAGCATACTCATATGATATACACATGGGACTGCTTATCATGGAAGTGACTGTACGTCAATATATTTATAAGTATTTTGAGCCGGACACTAGAGATCATTCAGTCACATTTAAAAATAAAGAAAATAATGTCTAGACTCAACATATTTAGTCTTATTATAGGAAAAAGAAGACAATATTTAAGATTTTTTTACAAAAATTAATAGAAATTATTCAAATTATATAAAATCTAAACGTTTTAAATAATATTTTATAGAATTTTATGTTTCTAAAAGGATCACCGGAAAAACACTGGCTTTCATATGTTTGAACAAATATTATGAATAAATAGTGTTTTTAGAAATAAATATTATTTTATGCAAATAATAGATTTGATAATTCTCTCGGGTCAGATAATCATTGGCCCAGAAATCATTAGATTAATTAATTTGTGGAGTTAATTAATATTATTTTTAACAATTAATTTTTAATATTTAAACCTAAAATATTGAAAATATTTATATCTAATAGAAGGTCCATAAAATTCAGATTAAATTCAAATTAAATTTAAGAAAATATAAAATTATATATTATAAAAACGATAATTTTTAACAATTCTTATTGGTATCAAACACAATAAGGACAAAAGAAACTTTTTTCCGCAAAAATAAACAAATTATCTGAGAAATTATCAAAAAATAAATAATTGGTTACTGGCAAATAAGGTAAAACAACAAAAAATGATAAATAAAATAAATTATCAAATTATAATATAATGTTATAAAATGATATTAACGTTGGATGTATCAAATATAATAACACTAAGCGGCATTTATTGAAGATCTATTCATGCTTCCAAAGATAATATTTTGATTCTAGAAGTTATTTTATACTTTTAACAAATGAAATTACTCTTCGTCTGAAAATAATTACAAAAAAGTATTTAATTAAAAAGCGATTACATAAATCGTGTTGTGCATTTTACTGATTTAGTTATTGTGTCTGTGAGGAATATTTGGAATGTTTGATGTTTTGTGTTTGAATGTTGTATGTTGATTTGGAAATGTGTCTCTCCTATCCAGATGGATGATTAATATTTAAGTTCATATTATCTAAAAATATGTAATGTTTACATTTATTTTTAATTCCAAATAATTTTGAAATTTTAAATAAGTTAATTAATCTTTACAATTTTTAATAAATAAATCAAATTAATATTTTTAATTAATTATTATAATTAATAATCATTTTAATTATTATTCAATAAGTTTTAAGTAAATACTTTAATAAAAGATTTATTTCTCCATTTGCTAAAAAAATAAGAAGAATTAATTCATTAATCGATTTAGTTTAGAATGCAATCGCTTTGACAAAGATTGTCTTATGGGCAATTCTATGGAAAATTCTAAATTATTGTAAAATCATGTGAATGTGCTTTATAAATATTTTTCAGAATATAATACTTTAATATTATAGTGCATATTTTCCGTTTTAATAATTAAATACATAGGATTAAACTTAAAAAAACTCTCGAGTATTATTAAATAACTGAAAATTACTAAAACGTCCCTAAAACTTGGTGAAATATTGAGAAACAATTAAAATTATTACTTTAAATTATTTATTAAAACTCTATAAAAATTCTTTCTACAAATCTATTAACTCTACAAATGAATTTAGTCAAAAGAACATACAACCTCTGTTCATCAATTATTATATGTATTCTAAGGAATAATTTAATTTAACTGTATTTACAAAACTATGAAAAATGTTTTATTTATATAATATTTATATTGTACTCTTAGTATCAAAGTTCAAAGCTTTCTTTACTTATGTCTTTATAAAATTAGTCATCATAAAAATAAAAATAATATTTGTAATAATAATAATAATAATAATAATAATAATAATAATAATAATCAAGTCCCATCTGTCTTTATTTTGTAGTAGCAGTTTATTTTCTCCTCTTCTTGATAATAACTATAATTATATCATAATATTGTTATTTAATGTTGCAAAACCTGATAAAATTGCAAGTGAAAAATATTTTAATAATTTACAAATAACAAAAACATAAAATACATTTTCTAATAATAAAAAAAACTAAATTGAAAAATCTTATTAATTATCATCATAAATAATGACAAAAAAGTTTAAATGAATAATTTTTGTCACTTAAATGTTGACATAGTCCATAAAACATTTCCTTTAAAAATGACGATTAAAACAAAGTTTAGTTCTAATTCAATCAGCTAATAGATCATTTACCAATCCTATTTATTTGCTCATCAACCAAGAGACATATCCCATGGCGATGATCATTTTGTTTGCTTTTTCAATCTATATCATCTTGAATACCAATTAGATTTTCAGATGGGACAGATCTTTGAGTCGGTCTATGTTGGCGACTGAAGATCATGATTGGATAATTGCCTCTACTCGATTTCGGTAACCGGAATAGAATATTGGCAGTATTTTCCTTTCATGAAAAACTGATTTGGAAAACATCGATATATGTTTTTCTCTTTTTCTATGTCTCCAGTGAGAGGAGAATAGAGCAGAAATTTGTCTCAAGTAATTATATTTTAAATTCGTTAGTTTAGTCTTGATTTCATATATAAGGGGGAAATAATATATGGTCTTCTTTTACCGTAACATATATCTAAGACAAACAGAAGATTATTTTAGGAAAAAATATAAAATATGTCATTTGATTGATCAAAGGAATTATTAAGAACACTTATATGATTTCCAATACTTTTATTGACATCACAATTTGAAATGTTTCCAAAACATTCGTAGATAGAGGTTGTTCTCGATTGAAGAATTTAAATTATATTTCTAAATCTCTAATTATTCAAACAGATTTAAATTACAATTCCTTACTAAAATATTTTAAAATTATATTCAAAAATATTTTAATTCATTTTAAGCGCATTATTTACGATTACATATATCTTTACGTTTGTGAGGAATATTTTGAATGTTTGATGTTTTGCGTTTGATTGTTGTATGTTGATTTGGAATTATGTCTCTCCTACCCAGATGGATGAATAATATTTTAATTTTTAATATTTTAAGTTTTAATTGGTGTTTTTAAAATTGAAAAATGATGGCAACTTATGTTTAAAAACAAAAACTCTCCATTTATTAAATAAACATTTATTTTTTACGACAAATAATTTCGACGGTACAACTGTCATCGTCAGGTCTGAAGAAAAACATGAGTTTTAAATGTAAACAAACAATGACTATGTCATCAATTGGTTGTTATGTCATCTAAGCACACTCAATAGGGTTTCTGAGGGACCTATTTGCACATTAATCTTAGGATCTAAAGATCTGATATAAAGTGCTTCACAGGTCACCCTCTCCCAATAATTTTTAAAACGAGTAAACAGAATTTTAAAATCATTTATGTCTATATTTTCGTTCGAATTACAAATTTTTCGGTATTCTGCTACTTTACTTACACTTACATTCCGATCATGATCTTAGATTCTCCTACAGAGATGACGATACGTCTCTCCAATATATGTGGCATTACACCCATTAGTTGTAAATTTATATACGAGATCCGAACATAATCCAAATGGGATTGGTGATTTATTACTAAATACATTTTGAATTTAATACGTTAGTGATATTATTTTAAAATTAAACACATTATTTACACTTTTTAAAATTGAACGTTTAAATTGACAAATCATTCGGAATAAGGAATGCTTCAAACGTATTTTAAAGTTAATGGTTTTTCTTTATCATTTTTAATCGGTTTATTAATTAATTTAACAATTGTTTCATTGGTCAAATTTAAAAAAATGATTAGTAATAACCATTTTTAATATTTTTATATCATTAATAATCATTTTAATTTTTACCCAATATAATTTTGAATAAATATTTGAACAATTTTTATAATTCTCCATTTGCTCAGATAATAAGATTAGTATCATTAATTAGTTAGACGGATGCAATCATACATAAGCTTTGACAAAGATTGTCCTGAAGATAATCAAACTTGTTGTAATAATAAAAATATTAAAAATCATATTGGTGTTCTTAAAACTGTTATAATCTCCTATTAAAAATTTTTAAATCACTTTCAAATATATTTAAAATATTTTAATTAAAATATATTTATATATTTATTAATTAAAATAAATTAATTTAACTTTAAAGTTGTTATTTACATTTTAAATTGTATAAATAATCCGACAGTTTTAAACATTTAAAATATCAATCTTCCATCTTCGTGGGAGAAACATAATCCTAAAAACAACATAAAATAAAGACAAACAAAATAAACAAATAAAATAAACAGGTATAAACTATAATACTTTAATGGAACTTTTGAAAACATTGGCTAAATATGTATGTGAGGAATATTTTAAATTGTTTGAATGTGTAAACGTATGGATGCTGTATGTTGATTTAAGTATGTTGAATTTAGAATGGTGATTCTCCCACCCAGATGGAAATTGGTATTTTTTATTTAAATTTAAGGTGATTGACTATTCGAACATAATTAAAATAATTATTTTATAAGTTCATATCTTTAATTTCAGAATTAAAATTAAGTTTAATATTTTTTGGTAAAATTTAAATTAAATGTATTTTTAATAATTTGATGACATTTTTATTATTTTGGGATTTATTGAGAAATGGTAAAATTTATTATTTTTAAATAATATTAATTAATATATTTAAAAAAGACTTAGAACAATTGTTCGAATAATCATGATTAAAAGAAAAATAAGAAAACCAATTAGAATGATGACAAACGATGAAAGACTTTCTGATAGTCATAATGACTCTAAATGTGATTGTAAGAAAAAGTCTAATGAGACTTGTCTAAATGTTCTTAATAGGTGACACACGACCACGTGACACCAGTTATCAAGGGACCAGAGACATTCGATGGGTCAGAAGTAAAATTAGAAGAATTCCTAATAAGCTTTGAGAGATGTTCAAAGATTTTGGGATTTAAGGAAGAAAGAAAAGCAATATTAGTTAGAGCATTCATGACCCCAGAAGCGATAAACAAATATGAGAAGACACAAGGAGGCAGCTGGGAAATAAGAATGAAAAGTGCATTCTCGAAAGAGAAAAATATTTTAGAGATAATGAAAGAGCTTGTAGAGATTAGAATCGGGGATAAAAATCCAACAGAAGTATTTAAAAAGATTGATGAACTAGATTGATGAAAAGATTGGAAAAACTAGTTGAGAAAAAACTAGGAAAAAAGGAACTTTCAGATCTAGCGTACGCCAATGCCATCGAAGATAGAGAAGTAAGAAGAAAAATGACTCTGAGAAATGCCACAAAAGCAGAAGATATAAAAAATATCCAGGAAAAAATTTACGAATTTGAGCTGAAAGACAGGAATATAAGAGTGGACGCGTACACGACAAAGGAAAATAAAGAATGAAAGAAAGTAGAATATAGAACAAGAAGACCGAGACCAGGATACGAAGAGAGAAAGATCGAAGAACCAAGAAGAAATTTTAATGCGAGAAGGATCATATGTCGGGCCTGCCATGAAGAAGGACATGTGAGACGGGAATGCCCAAATGTTAAATGTAATCATTGTAATAAGAAAGGGCATGTAAGAACACAATGTTATGAGAATCCAAACAGATTTAGAGATCGCGAACAATCTGGAAGAGAAGATAAAAGGAATAGAAGAAAGGAACGAAAAGAATACACAAACACACAGTACAGAATATCCCACTCAGAATATTATTGTCTTTAAAGTAGATCGCAAGCCGAAGACTACCCTGTGCAGGTCAGCAACACCAAGAAGGTAAGCTTCGGACACTTTAACCTAGAGGGTGTAAGACCCTCTAGTTTCCACGGAACACTACGTAGAGTTATGTCCGACTGGCTTAACACAGGTTACAAAAGTAACAGGTCTGCACATAATACATATTAATTTATAAAGGTTTGTGAATAGAAAATAATGTTTTATTCAGAAATTTGTTAAAAAAACAGACATTTGTATTAAAATAAAATTTGGAAATATGTTTAATCTTAAGTTCAATTCATATACGAGTTCGTCAAATATGTCCGAACCTAACAAATGAATTTAAATATTAAACGTAAAATTAAATTAAATTAGTGTCAGATAATGAAGGATCAGGGTAGGAGCGATACCATCTCAATTTAACACAGAAAAACATAATATATTAAAAACTTTTCTCACAATGATGAATGATTTCTTTCTCACTAGATGCTAGAATGAAAACCTCACGGAAAAATCGATATACGAATTATTTTATTAAGTCTATGTAATCGGTTCAGATAATATTTCTGAAATTTATTTTTATTTATTTATAAGTTTAATAATTTAAGTCAAATTAAACTAAACTTTGTCCTTTAGAAATGTCTGTAAAATCACAAAATTTTGTTTACATATTATAATATTTTTCCATCAATTTTTTATTTCATGATTTTTGCCATTTATTATTATTATTTTATTTATATAAATATTTTTCTATTTTTTTCTATTTCTTTAGGGAAAAAGAAGACAAAAACACAAATTTTACAAAAATTTTGACAAATTATTTTTTTAAGTATAAAGTTCGTCTAATCAGTCAAAAAATGTTTACAGAAATCATAAATCTGGTTAATTTTGTATAAATTAATGAGTTATGACAGATATTCGATGTATTTGTAAAATTAAACAAAACAAATCTTTCATTTTTTGTTGATTTTTATTCAAAAAATTAATGAAAAAATGTATATATTATATAAAAAGCATTTTGTGCTTAAATATTTTTAAAAAAAAGACAAAAAAAATGAAAAATAAATGGAAATTTTACAATTGAAAATGAAGCAAAACAGGAAAAGAATTAGAGCAACGTTTCTAAAATCTTTTTTTGTTTGACTGAAATCTTTCAAAATTATTATTTTTTTCCTTCTTGCATTAGACTCTCCTCTTCCTAAACCTGTTATATGCTTCAAATATCAATTATTTCTAAATTAATTATCTTTTTCAGACTAATTTGCCATTATTTTATTGAATAAATTAATCTTCATATCCTGCATTTATAAGCGTATTAAAAATTTAAATTTAGAGATTATTGTGATCAGAATATTTTTTTATTCTATTTTTAAAATAACGAATTGATTTGTAAGTTTTTTTTGTTCTTAAAAAAAATTGTCTTGAAAAAAATATATTTTGACAAACTTGTTTATTGATTTTGTTTTAATTTTCTGATAGGAGGAATATTTTCAATATGGTCAATTAATTAAGTTTTTTAATTAAGATTTTTTTCGACATTCATAAGAGGACAGTTTTATAAGTTTTTGGTAAATATTTTGAAGAGAAAAATTTTTTTTAGATTATTATAATTGAAATTCGTAAATAACTTTTTTTTTATAAATTGTTTCAGTTGATTTTAAAACAACATATTTGATTTATAAATTTGTGTTCGACAATTAAAATAATAATAAAAAAGGAAATAGGAACGACTTGTTCCGGAACGGGAATATTAAAAATTTAAATTAAATTAAATAAAAGAACTAGAAAAATATTTTTATTAATAAAAATCGATTTTGAAAATTTGTAAAAGAAATTGATTAAAAAATTTTGTTTTTATTAAATAAAATTATATTAATAAATCATTGCAAAAACTTTTGTTCATATCGACTTGGAATGGAATTTGGTTATGATGTGTTTTGATAAAAATAATTATTTTTGACTTTCGTTTTTATTTTATAAAAAATTTAATTTGATATTAAATTCACGTTATGATCAACGGAAGGAATAGAACTTATCAGTCATCGTCAATCTTATTTCGTGATTTTTTCAATATTTATTTTACTCTTTCGGATTTCGATGAGACTTTGAATTCGATTTTGTATCTGAAAATCAATTTGACTTTGGATGGATTTGGAGAGGAGTTTCAATAGTGTCGAGTTTACGAATGATAAGTGGCGAAGTTGATTTTTTGTTGGTTCGTGAATGAAACCAGGCAAATGTTTCCGCTCTGTCTTCGCATTTTAATTTAATCTCTGAATCCATTCCGTACTATCTCCGAGAAAAACAGAACTCTATGGGCCCGGGTGATCTTAGACAGCGTTTCAAAGGCAACCAACAACTTTACAATAACCTTTGCCTTAGTTCTTATAATTGTTTTTTTATTATTTTTTTGTCGAATAAAAATTATTTTATTCACATCTCTTATAATTTGGTGGATTAAGTATATCTTCAAGTGTCACGTAAACTGGTCAAAATGGGTAATAATTTAACAATAATATAAGAAAAATAATCTGTAAAATAAGAAGGGATTCAGACAATTATTTATTGTCGAATTTATTACTGATAATTAGTCATATGGTGAAGTACTACTAATGTTGAACTTTAACCATAATCAACAAACGATTGTAAGTAGAAAAAAGGAGCAATCGTGCATTAACAAATAGATCTTGACTGTCTACGACTGCTTTTTGTGAAGTACGTATGTCAATCACAAAAGAAATATTCGATGAATTTAAAATAACATTGAAAATAGAATTTGTACCTCGCAATTCAAACTAGGATGACAAATTAAGTATCATACCGAATTTCCTAAAAAAAGTGTATGTTGCACTAAAACGACATTTTGAATAGAAAAATTTCGTGAACTCTTTTGAAAATGTCACATGGGCGTGAAAAGAATAAAATTTCTTTATAAAGAGGAAATTATCTAAGGAAATTTTTACGAATTTAATTTCAAAATGTTAACAATGTCAGTCAATTGATCAAGCAATGGTGAAATGAGAAAAGGGAAATTTATAAGTAAATGATAATTGGTATAGATGTAACATGGATATAACAAAATATAATGGAAAGAAGTACTGATTTTTAATTGACTGTGGACCATCATGATTCGAAATTTGAAGGGAATTTCGAGATGAAAGTGGGATTCAATTATTCAGTCAGTAAATGTAGTATTTTTTGAACGAGGAGCTTCTTCCAAATTGAAAGCCAGTAATTATTTTACATTTTACGCAAAAGATTTTATTGAGCTGGCAGGTGTTTAGAAAGTTAGATTGATATATCGTGCGAGAAGCCGGCCAAGTTTTAACGGTATTGTAGATGGAAACTTTTGAGGTAGACCGAGTGTACGATAGTGATTCGTTTGATTTAAAATTGACTAGATTTGGTTAGTGAAAATTAAAACTTATCACTTTTAAAAAAATGTATTCGGTTAACCAAAATCTAATAAACTGAATTAATCAAAAGAAGTATTTTTCTTTGATGAATTCAATTGTTTAGTTTAAAAAAATTATTAAAAAAACAATTGGTTAAACAAAACTCAATTGCAATTCAGTAAACTTTAATATTCAAGCACAACTTAACTTCAGACAAAAAATACGTCAACGTTTAACCCAAAAAAATATAACTTTATACCGTACTGATATCAAAGCATACGCCAACTACAGTCGTAAATATGATAAAAGGATTCTTGAGTACTTGACTTGAATAATAAAATGATTATGATTCAGTAGTCGATTAGTAGAGTCAAAAACACTGGATCGTGTAGGATAAATACAAATTGTCAGAGCCAAATTTTAACGTCGTCGTCAAGTAATTAATTATTAATTAAGTAATTAAATTTTAAATTGTCATTCTAATTATTGAATATTGATTTTTTTTAAATTTCAATTTTGGTCAATATTCATTTTAATTATTTATAATTTCTTTTATTATTTTCTTACCTTTCCACATCTTTGACAATCTGGAGCCTCACTAAGACATCTCCTAGACACAAATCAAACACAAAGAGATGTTGACACACAATAAAAAAATAAAAGTATAAAAGTATAAAAAAATAAGAACACATGCAATAAAAAAAATAAAATATAAAAGTAAATATACAAAAATACAATACAATAACTGAGTAACTCTGGTACAAGATATAAGGAAATTTGAATTTAGAAATTAAGAAATTAAATTTAAGTTAAATATAAGTTAAATTAAATTAAATTAGATTCAGTTGAACTTATATTACTGTTTAACTTAATTGTAGCTTTGTCAAACCCAAAAATAATGTGTCCCTACAGAAACCATCGAACAATTAAGACAATCGCCGCATTATCAAAAATAACAATACAAAAAGTTTTATTGTGGCACAATAATACACCAACAGAAAATAAAGAACGGCTGATTTGGATGATATACAAGGTGAAGTTTAATGGACGTAAGAGACGTAAGAGAAACATATCGTTTTCTCAAATGGCAATTGATAGCTGCCAATGGTTGGTTTGCGAGAATGAGATTGATTGCATTTAGTGCATTTTTCTTAATTTTAGGGAAAAGGTGAAATAAAATTATTTTCATCCAATAATTTATTGGATAAATTTTATTAATTTTCGGCAAGTTTCCGTATAGTGTACTTTCTTAGTGCATTTTGTGACCAGATGATGAGATTATTATTATCTCGAAACGCATCGTCTTATTTTTATCCCTATTACATAGATTTTACTTTAAAATGTATATATATATATATATATATATATATATACTGTTTTGGGTTTTTTGGTGAACTATAAATTTTTTTAATTTTTTATATTGAAAATCATATAAAAATTGAAAATCAAATTAAAAAAAATTGAAAGTCTAATTTAAATTAATGTTTATCAGTTCAAAATCAAAATGGAAAATAAATATATTTACAAAACATTAATTTTCAGAAATCTATGTTAAACAATATTTTATAGATAATGTTTTACTAATTAAAATGGATTAAAATTTTTGATGACATTAATTTACAAAATATTAAAGAATACTTTTATAAAATTAAGTTTAAAAAAATCATAAAATTTTATTGAAATTAATTGTAAACTGAAATTTATTTTGAAAAAATAATTTATAACTAAATGTTTTAAAAAATTAAAATTATTAATAAAAATTATTTTGGAACTTAATTTTTTAAGATTAGATTTCCAATTAAAATATATTTTAAAGATCTAAAATCATATTTCATATAATTTATGCAAAACTTAATAATATAACACTAACGTATATCGATCATTATATTTAAATTTTTAAAATCTGGTTTATGTAACTGAAATATTGTTTGTATAATGAAAGTTGTAATAGAAATAAAAATTTAGTCTTAGTCACAATCCATATATATATATATATATATAT
>MQRK01217690.1:14888-27064 GCA_001938485.1 Girardia tigrina
TATATATATATATATATATATATATATATATATATATATATATATATATATATATATATAAGAAAATATAATTTTTCTAAGATTCTTTCTCATTAAATGAATGATATTAAAATATAATAGCTGCGCCATTTAAAGATATTTAGTTTCAAGTGTTTCACTAATACATTGATGGGCAATGATAGGGTTTCAGATTTCACTCTGGTATTTATATTCACAAACTATATTTAAATTATCTCACGTCGTTTCGTCTTATTTTTCATTTAGAAATGATTTATATTGTTAATTTATCATTTTTCCAATCCTACTTTGCTCTTTCCTGATTTTTTTCTGTAAATATCAGAAAATATAAAATCCTTTAAGAACCATTTACACATTTCAGTGAAAAGGAAATTTATTGTTTATAGGAGTGATGATTTTTTTGCTGATAACATTTATCTAAACAACACAAAGTCACATTATATTCAATTTTCTAGAAATATTTGTCCATGTCAAGAAATTGAAAAAAAATATATTATAAAAAGTTTTGCGATTAATTTTTCAGCTAAGAAGCATAGATATGATAATAGCCTTTAGAGATTTAAAAATCGGACTTTATTTAGTAGTAAAATGTAAAAAATACTGTACGATTATTAAAATAAATCATTGAGTTTCGAATAAGAGGTTGTACAGAGTGTGGAAGCTATTTGAGAACATATTATTTCCGTTGGAAAAATGAATTGATAAAATTATATATTAAAGTTTTATATATATGAATATAAACATCAAGAACTACATCATTCAATGAAACCAAAATCAGCGGCAGTAACAGCTTTTATTCGCTGTTCAAAGCAACTGCTGGATATAATGATATGGGTCTTTGGCAAGTTTACCAATATAACCACTACAACAACTCTGAAAGCTGAAACAGTGTTGCGGGGATGCCTATTGGAATCTTTCTCAACTAAGCCTCACACATAAAATCAAGTGGATTAATATCTGGCGATCTGCGATGAGGCCAAACGTTAGGTGTGCCGTTGTCCTGAAAACTCTGAGGCATTCATTCCGGATGTATAAGATGATGCTTAGTCATGTTATGACAACTATGATTAACATATCGGTGCAAACAATGGTATTGACTATGGTACCTGAAGTATAAAAATGGGGAGGTATCACATCTCATTCACTAATAACCACACCGAGTGTTCGAGTCAAATCAATGAAACGAATTAATTATTCAAAGCAATTAGTCAAAAAAAATTTGATTTAATTTTTTTTGATTTGATTTTAAAGAAAAACATTATTAAAAAAAAACATTTATTTGAGAAAATTAATTAATTTGAATTGAAAAGAATATAATAATTTATTCTGTTGTTTTAATAAATCAATTTTGAAGGTCGTTGATAATAAACATTGAAAAATAAAAGAATTTGATTGAATATCTAATTGATTTTTTTGTCTATTTCCTTTGAATTTAAAAATCTTCGGATCTAAATAAAATAATTAAAAGGAAATGAAAGTAAACAATTACAAGTCAACATTTAGTAGCAGATCGTGTTTGAACTTAAATGGGAATCGTCAGCAATTGATTTCGGATGATCGATCGAGAGTATCACCGAACGATTCCTCTTCTGGCGACTATGTGGAAGATTTGGTGAATTGTTCTTTCCTTGATCGTCTGGGAAGTAAGTCATGTTTTGGCGCTGAAGATCGGCTGTCGATGATGCTTAGTGAGAGTTGCCGCGATTTATGGACAGACGGAAAGGAAAATAATCGATTTGAAATGGAAGAAATTAAATTAATATTTGTGGATTTCGTTAATAGAGTCGATTCTTTTAAATGTAATTTGCAATGGGATTACAACGATTGCGTAGCAAGTCTAGCTAATTTAACTGAATCACTAGGAATTCCTTCTAAAAAAATAAATTCGATTTTTTTTGAAAGTGAGAGAGATTTTCGTGAGATTTATTAAAAAAGGCGATAACGATTATTATAAAACTGGAATCGAGTATAGAAAAGAACTTAATCAAATATCCAATGATTCAAACCAACTGAAATTGAAAATTACGAGTCTAAACAACTTAACAAATATTACAAGTTTAATTGCCGAAATAAGTAATCAAATAATGAATACAAATCTCAAACACTCCCACCAGCTGACCTGATTTAAGCTGACGAGTTTTAAGGACGTTATAGAACAACAAAAGGAATGTAAAAGTGCAATTCTCGAGGGCAGTTTTGAGAATCTCTTTACAGAATATTCGAATTTTGTGAAGGGTGTAGTTGGCAGCGAAGATCTCAATTGGCCGGAAGATGAGGATGATAAGAAAAAGTTTGAAGGAAAAGACACAGAATTACAGATATTCATAAAAAACGCTTTTTGTGAAAACAATTGCCTTCGATTTAAAAAATCGAGAAACGATAAAACACATCAAAGCAAAAATTGAAAACAAGGAGAAAATTCCAGTCAGCTTACAACAATTAATGGTTTGATTGATTACTATTAGAAGATCACAAAATAATAAAGTAAAGTGATATAGCTAAGAATGCTACACTTCATCTTCTGCAATACGCCAATTTAACGAGAGAAATAAATGGGTCCTTTCCAGTGAGGGTAAATAATTTAAAGGACCTTGAATGTTTCGTAGGATTGTTGGAAGCTATTATTTCTAGATCAGAGAATAATAACAAGGAAGTGGAGATTGAAGGAGGATTATTATACATCACATTGACGGCAAAATTACCCGAAGTTCTCGTCGAGCGTCGGAAGAGAACTCGCCTTTCTGAAGGAAAACCTCAGAAATTATCAGTTTTAAAGGATTGGCTAATAAATGAGGTGGAAATAAAGCGGACCGCTGCGGAAGCCGTTCATGGTATCAGCACATTCAATCCCAAACAGCGCTACTTGGTACAAAGCATCAGATTTTAAGCACATTGACCAAGGTTTACGACCCGATTGGTTTCCTAACAGTATATACTGTATAATGCCGGGGAAAATATTAATACTAAAAATCTGGATGAATGACACCGTTTGGGACGTTGAAATTTCAGAACCGTTAAAAATATGAGCCCAGAATTGGGTTGAACTACAAAAGAATCTAGATAAAATTAGTGTCAAAAGAATTTCAATTGAAAAAGGAGGAAAAATTCAAATCCATGTCTTTTTTGATGCTTCTAAGGATGCTTACGGAGTTAGTTACATCAGAGAGATTGATAAGAATGATGATAACACCAATATATAACACCAAGTATGTCCAACGAAAATAGTTTCGATTCCACCATTGGAATTAATGGCTGCGGTAGTCGGAGTAAAGTTGGAGAGAAAATTAGTCAGCGCCTTGGGTATAACCATGGATGAAATCCTTTTTTGGACTGACAGCATGGATGTATTGTATTGCATAACAAGATACGGGAAAAAGTTTAGTACATTTATTGCTAATCGAATTGGTTATATTCAGGAATTTACAAGAGGGAATCAATAGAGATCCGTGCCATCAAAAGAAAATCCGGTCGATATTCTTTCTAGAGGAACAACTTTCAGAAATGCAAAAATGGTGAAAGAGCCCGAAAATCCTTCAACTTCAGGAAGAAGATTGACCAGAATGACTAAAAGAGTTAAAAACTGAAGTGTGGTTAGAGAAAAAGGGTGTTGTCTTGAGCACAGTGCATATCGGTGAGAAAAATAATTCCGAGAATTCCGTGGCTAATAATCATCATTCGAAATAGAGAAAATAAGTCTTGAAAAGAATATCCGAGACACATATGATAGATAGAGTTAAAAAAGTTGAAAATGATCATAAAGAAAGTGAGTTTGAATTAGCAGAAAAAGAAATAATAATGGAAGATCAACAGGAATGGTTTAAATCGCAGATACAATTAATTAAGGCATGAAAAACACTTAAAGTAAAGGATTCAATATTAAAAGCAAATCCTATGATTGTAGAAGACGGACTGTTGAGAAGCAACAGTAGGATAGTGAAATCTGAGTACCTTCCTTGGAGTTTACGATATCCGATAATACTGTCTAATAAAAGTCCAATAGCGAAATTGATAGTGGAACATGTTCATCAAGAATATCTTCACTGTGCTGGCATTAATCAACAGTATTATAAATTATCCGAAAGATTTTGGTTCCCAAAAATGTGTAAATTTGTAAAAGGATATCAAAAGTTTTGCAAGATCTGTTCGAGAGATCAGCCAAAGGAATGACTCAGATAATGGGTGATATACCGGAATTTCGCCTTCGAGAGCCGTTAAGGGCATTTAATAAAATCGGAATTGATTATGCAGGTCCAATATACACTAAACAAGGACGAGGAAGAGCGAAAGAAAAAAGATATATCTGATTGATCATTTGTCTCCAAAGTAGGGAAATTCATATTGAATTGGCTAAAGGGTTAGATACTGATGATCATAGGAGAGCTTTAAAAAGATCTATTTCCAAAAGAGGGAGACCATCGATGATAATTTCGGATAACAGTGGAAACTTCCGAGGAATAAATGGCGAAATTGTAGAGATTAAACAAGATACTTACAAGGCCCTAAATGTATTAAATGATGGAGAAATTAGATGGATCTTTAATCCTCCGGAGGCACCCCATTTTGAAGGAATTTTTGAGTTTATGGTGAAATCAATCAAAATTGCGCTATTCACCATCCTCGGTACGGCTGAAGTTACAGATGAGAAATTGGAAACAATCTCATAGAAATAGAGGGGATCGTTAATTCTAGACCGTTGACGAGATCCATGGAAGATCCTAGAGACAATCTGATACTTACGCCAAATCATTTTATCATTGCTGATTATCAAGGAGAATGTGATTTTATGATGACTGGATCAGAAAAAAGAAATGTAAATTCCAGATGGAAGCACGTGCAGTATCTCACTATTCAATTTTTGAATAGATGGAAAAAGGAATTAATCATCGAATGGAGGAACAGAAATAAATGGTTAAAAGAAAATCGAGATCTGAAAGAGAGAGATTTGGTATGGGTTTTAGAGTCAGATGATGGTCGAAGGAATTGGCCTATGGAGAGAGAGTAGATATTAGAGAGAGTAATATTGGGTACTGAAGAAAAATGTAGAGTAGTGGATGTCAAATTGGATGGAGTTGTAAATAGACGAGCAATCAAGAAGGTATGTAAAATTGACGATGAGAAACAAATTCCTTGTGAAGAGACTATGCCGATCCAAGAGAATAGTGATGCTGATACGAGTGATGTCGATAACTTTAGTGGTCAATGCGAGGAGAGTGTGAGTGTTCGAGGCGACTTGAGTGCGAGTGGTTGTTCCGAGGATGGTATGGAAGGATGCGGCGAGGAGGACACTGTCGGGACGAGCGAGGAGATGGCGAGCTTAGAGGAACTACGAGATCGGCCTACACTGGAAAATCACTTCGGTTCATGGGGGGAGAATATGTTCGACTAAAATCGATGAACCGAATTGATTTTTCAAAGAAATTATTCAAAAAAATTTTGATTTAATTTGTTGTGTAAAAAGAAAATCATTATCGTAAAATAACATTTATTTTAGAAAATTAATTAATTTGAATTGAAAAGAATATAATAATTTATTCTGCTGTTTTAATTAATCAATTTTGAAGGTTGTTGATAATAAACATTGGAAAATAAAAGAATTTGATCGAATATCTAATTGATTTTTTGTCTATTTCCTTTGAATTTAAAAATCTTCGGATTTAAATAGAATAATTAAAAAAATGACTTTAAACAATTACAAATCAGCACCGAGACAATGATGCTGTAAATTCGGTATAGATGACCTAGGTACCTTCAAAAAAGGCTTGGTCTGTAATGATAATGTCGAATTTTCGATTAAGTTTAACACTTTATTTAACCCTTAGTAGCCTGATTTACGAAAGTGATTTATTTTTAATATTACTGTGTTTGCCGCGCAAGTAATGTCATAGATAAAATAAAACAATAATGACTTTTGATTTTTTTTAAATTTCGTTGGAAAGAATATTATACAACAGTAAAATGCGTACAGCCAACCTATAAAAAACTAATAGTAATGTGAATATTCGGTTTAAAAGATTGGTATCAAAATTGGAACTCTAGGTTATTAAGGGTTAAGTTGTCATTATAGAATATATTTAACATCGACAATAATTTTCCAGGTGATATCGACTTTCTGGAATTTAAAAAATAATTTATCACTTAAAACACGAAATTTTCTATATCCCAGTTACTTCTGATTATGGAAAAAATATCTAAAATATCGAGGGATATTTGAAGGCCTTATAATGTTCAAATATTAATATACTAAAACAAATAATATAGAAATGTTAGATAACATTTGGCCGTACACAAAACATGAATTATTGATTGTTATCTTCAAATAAAAAGATGATAAAACTTATTTGAATATCATTAATGGTCTTAAAGCTCTAATTTACCTTCGAAATTAAAATAATTTAATATTTTTATAATATTTCTTATTGTTTTAATAATCAGTTCTCATAAAGTTTCAAATAAAACAGCTTTCTTCCGAGCTAAATATATTAATGTTCTTGGAGCATTAAACCTTTCAACGATATAGTATAAACGTATCACTTACTTGAGGAAATACTTTTAGGAAACATTCGTAATTTGTACTTTTTAGAAGTTTGAAATATTGAACAGTTAAAATTAGTCTTTTTCACAGGAATAAATTACAAAATTGTCGACAAATATGATTCATCTTTTGAACGGCTACTTAATGATTATCGCTTTGATACAAATATTTATATGAACTTCCTGAAATTTATATAAACATTCCAATAATTGTCAACAAAATAATAATAATATAATTATTATTATCTAAAAAGACTAATAATATAATTAGTAAGTATTGTTTTGAAAAAATTAATTTATAAATAAAATTTTGTTGGTTATTCATTATACATATGTTTTATTATAAAACTGAAAATTTAAAATACCATAATTATTTTTCGATATCTCTTTGTGGTAAATTACAAGATATTATTTCCTAAAACTTATTAATTTCGTTGCTAGCAGCTTACAAGGGCAATCAGCGATCTTCGCGTTTCCTCACTTATGTTTCGCATCTTGATTTATCCACTAAAAGCGGAAGTATTAAAATAATTCAACACTAACATCCCCTCGCTTTGAGATTTGATCAATTTCTGTAGATATCCGTCGTTACCTTAATAAACTCATCTAATCTACGTATCTTTTCTGTGAATTTTCCGTTTTTTTGCCGAAAGCAATGAATACACGATAGAAAAATAATACGTTGCTTTATTCATTGATTTTTAAACTATTAATCAAGATAATTATAGAAATAATAAAAACAGAAAATAATGATAAAATGTCGAATAAAAGGATAACATTAAATAATTACTTTTGCTATACTGATTTTCAGAAGAACCTTTCAGAAGTTTCATATAACTATCACTAATTATAATAACTTAATAAAGATAAAATAATTAATGAAATAATAAAAATTTCTTGATAAAGTTATTTATTAATTTTATTAAATATTAATTTTATAAATTAATTTTATTTTTTATATATTAATTTTATTAATTTTATTAATTTTATTTTATTCCGTGAAACTGTCAACAATGCGACTTTTAATTTAAGTTATTTTTTAATTTATATCTTTACAATTTTAAATTCCTTTATTATTATCTCTAACTATAATTTATGCATGACATTTGTTTTGTGTCTGACAATTTTTAAATATTTACTTTGCTATTATTATATGTTCCCTTTGCTGGTGAGATAGATTGAGAATAATATATACGTGCCCATTAAATTTATTATCATACATGAAATCAAATGTAGCAAACTCTATGTATATATTTCAATGTATATTTCTTTTTTAAAGCACTAAGAACAACTTTTTAAAATTCCTTTTAAGAAAATATAATTTAAATATATATATATATATATATATATATATATATATATATATATATTTGTGTGTTAGGTCAAATTGATGAACTAGGCAAGTTTTGCAGAATTCCCTAACTATATGAAAAATTATATATTTAATATTAAAAAAATATCTATTTAATATGAAAAAATAGTTCTAATTTATTATACAAAATAGACTCTAAATATAAAATTTTTATTCATAGTTGTTTGGTTCTTGATCAAAATTATAATTCATTAACATACAAATTTTATTTCTATAACAATAACAATTATTTAAACAATTTTTTCTTGAGAAACTTTTCTTTTGTTTTCTTTTTTTGGCCAGATTAATTATACATAAAAATACTGGATTATAATACTGATAACTTATTTATTAAAACGTTAATTAAAATTAAATTTATTTTTTGAGTACGTTAATTAAATTATTATGTACAGGTAGTCGTCGAATTACGACCACGATTGGTTCCGACAGACCTTTTAAACATTTTAAAATCATTTTCTCCGATTTTCTTTTTACATTTTAAATTATGTTCGGCAATATTGCTCCCATTATCCAACCGACTATGCTCTTTGATCCGTTTGCAGAGATGACGAGATGTCTCTCCAATGTATGTGGCGTTACACCCATTACATGTATATTTATAAACAAGATCGGAGCACAAACCGAGAGGAGTGGGAGATTTATTACTGAGGGAGATTTATCGATTCCTTATTCAGATGGTTTTAAACATTTAAAATCATCAATTTTGAAAAGTTTGATCCCAAATACCATGAATCTAAAAATTATTTCCCAATCATATAAAATTCGTGATATGCTCAGTAATAAATCTCCCACTTCTCTCGGTTTGTGCTCCGATCTTGTTTATAAATGTACATGTAATGGGTGTAACGCCACATACATTGGAGAGACTGCTCGTCATCTCTGCAAACGGATCAAAGAGCATAGTCGGTTGGATAATGGGAGCAATATTGCCGAACATAATTTAAAATGTAAAAAGAAAATCGGAGAAAATGATTTTAAAATTCTGTGTAATCGATTTAAAAATTACTGGGAGAGAGTAACGTGTGAGGCCTTATTAATAAGATCCATGGATCCAAAAATTAATATCAAAGCTTCACACTCAACTTCTCTGTTAAACATTTTCAAATAGAGCCTTTATTACACGATTGATTGCATAATCACCTTTTTCATATATAAGCTGCAAAAAGCCAGTGTTAATTTAGTCTGAAAATGGCGGGTAATCCGCCGAAATTAATTACGAAAATAAATTGTGAAAAATGGCGTTCACTTTTTAATAATGAATATAAATTGCCATTATTTTTTAAATTCCTTATTTAATTATAATTATGATTTTTATACAAAATACACACATTAATAATTAAAACTAATAAATAAACCAATTTAGAATTTAATGTTATGAGTCACTCAACATAAATATTCTATTTCATTGTCATTGGGTACAAAGTTATGTTATAATAATCATAAAACAAAAACATTTTTTATTATAAAATCAAAATAAATTTTTATTCGAAAAATTTTATTTGTAAAAATCTCTTTTCATATAAATTTCCATTTCTTGGTCGTATAAATTACGTATAAATTGCGCATAAATTAAGTTTGAATTCTCAAAAACTTGTTATTAATATTATTCGTATAAATTTTTTTTGTATAAATTTTTTATAAATTTCCGTTTGTATAGATGTCATTCATATAATTTTCCATTCAAATAAATTTCAATCGTATAAATGTTTTCGTAGAAATTTCTAGACACGCTTTTTCGGACACTCAAAAAATAGATGATATTTTTCTTACTTGAAAACGAATGTAATTTTTTAAATATTCAATCTGAAATATAATATTTAACAGGAATGTTTTATCTGAATAACTTGTAATCCGAAAAAATCATTTGCAATTTTCTGCATATTATATCCGGATTTGTATGGTAAATTAGAGAAGCATTTTAAAATTACTTAAAATATTTGTTTGTAATAAATTATTTTATTCGTTGATTTAAATAAGAATAGCAAATTTAAAATTTATGACTTTCTGTTAAAGTTTTAAAAGTTGTTGTGTTCTTTTGCATTGCTCGGTCTGATTCATGAAGAGTCTAGCTTTCAAAGTCAGTGAAATTATTAGCAAAACTGATAAAAAAATCCATTAAATATCAAGAAAAATATAGTTTGACAATTTATAATGAAAATTTTCAATTCAATTTTTACAATTAATGAAAATTTTCAATTCAGTAGAAAAACCGTATATTTCGATGAAAAAGATGATCTTTTATCTCTAAAATATATCGCAGAATTAAGAGTTCAATTTTTGTTACTGATAGATAAGGAGATCCTCTTTATAAGAACTTAAAATAATATAAATATTTTGTCAAATTGTAATAAATGAAATTAATTTTAAATTTCATTATATTTAACTTCCCAGACACATATATTATAATTGTTGTGAAAGAGAATATCCAACTAGGAAAAATATATTTGAATTAACAATTTACAATAATGATTATTAAAACAACACACACATTAAAATACATTAACATTTACATAATTATTCCATACTCACCCTGTTCGATAACTTAATTTCTGTATCTTTTAGGCTTCAGTCGGTCTCGAACTGGATTGCGTCTCACTCTTGTTTCATTAATATTCCGTCGATCTTCCTCTGGCGTCTGGTCTTCTTCATGTACATCATTTTTGATCATTTTTGATACTTTTTGACATAATTGTTGTAGCCTTTTCTGATTTTCTCGTGTCATTTTGTGGTGTTCTCAATCTTTTGATATCCATCACATTTCTCTCAATTATTCTTCCACCACTAATCCTTTTTAATCTGTACGCATGCTTCCCATGTTACCGATCACCGCATATGGCCCTTCGTATCTCGGCATATCGATTCCTTTGATTCGCGGTAGTATTCTAGCCAGCATTAGATCACCAATTGCCAGAAAACCCCAGAACCTGATGTAGCTGGCTTTTTAATTTCTTGTTTGAACTTGATATGTTGGCTCACCACTTGTAATACTTGTTGAAGCTCTGTGATATATTTGCAATAGTTTCCATCATTTGCTGGACTCACTTTCTTTTCCGAGTAGAAAATCCTCATTTTCCGACCAAAAATCACCTCGAAGGGAGAGAATCCAGTGCTTCTATAAATTGTATTTCTTAATCCAATTTCAACAAAGGAGATCGCCTCTTCCCATTTATATCCAGATGACTTCGCTGTTGCATAAAGCATGTCTTTTGCTGTACCAAATAGTCTCTCAATTACCCCGTCACCTTGAGGATAATATTGTGAGCTCCGAGATTTTCTAATTCCGAGAAGAGCACAAAGTTCCTGTACGATCTCGCTCTCAAAAGCAGTCCCTCCATCTGAGTGTATCCTGTCTGGGATTCCAAATTGCACGATTCACTTGTCAAATATGGATTTGCATATCGTTTTCGCAGTCATATTTCTCAGCGGTATCAGCATGGGGTATTTTGAAAAGTTATCAATAATTCCCAAGATGTATCTACATCAATTTTTACTTTCTGGAAGTGTCCTGTTACATCAATAGATATTGTTCCAAAGGGGTACCCTGCATTTAAGGATCCATGAGCCTTATTTCTGTCTGGTCGTTGATTTTTTCGGCTCTGACATTCTTTACTTTTTCCTATTCTTATTCTAACATCAAAAAACATACCTGGCCAGTAGAATTTATCCTTTAAAAGAGCTGTTGTTTTGCTGACTCCGATGTGTCCATGCAACATATGGGCATGGCCGATGATTTCATCTCTTCTATTTTTTGGTAAAAGAAGTTTATAGTCCACTTTGCGAATAATATATAGCAAGTCTCCTCTAAATCGCAAGTCCTTCCGATTTCTCCATAGCACCTGGGCTTCTCTTTCTGCATTCTGAAGTTCTCCAGGATATTGATCTTCAACGTATTTGTTTTTCATAAGTTTAATTATCAAAACCAGATTATTATCATCCGTCTGACAGACCTCTTCTTCTTACATTTCTATCCAACGGCAGTAGACAACAGCTTTTTTATCATTTTGATTTTCATTGTAATATTTAACATTTCGTTTTGCCTTCCGATTTTCGTGGCTCATTGCACATTGCTGGCATTGCTCTGGCGCTCGGGATAGAGCCTCCGCATTCTTATGTTCTTCTCCTTTTCGGTGTTGGATATCCATATCAAAGACACTCAATTCATTGAGCCATGAACTAAATTGACTTGTACTCGGTGTTTTCCTATTCATCATCCAGCATAGAGCTTTGTGGTCAGTTCTTATACTAAATCTTCTTC
>MQRK01217690.1:40532-51424 GCA_001938485.1 Girardia tigrina
ATATATATATATATATATATATATATATATATATATATATATATATTCAAAAATTTTAATATTTATTGCTTAAAACTCAAAAATTATAATATTAGACAAAATGTTATAATTATTTCATTTTATCTATTATAATAATTGTTAAAAAATATTAATATTATTTTCTCGAAAACATATTTTATTATGTTATAGTTAAAATCAACATTTTGTAAAAAATATGACAATATATTTAAAAGAAATGATTTAATTAAAAAAAATCAGAGATTATTTAGTAATAATATTAAAATTACTTTTATGTATAGAAGAAAACAAAATTTTTATTTCTAAAATTATTTTCTAAAAAAATAAATAACAAAAAACGATTGTAAATAAAAAACAAGTTTCATTTTTCAATTTGAAAAGAAATGTCCAAAGAAATTCGGATTTTAGCTTTTGTAAAATTTCATTTGAACATAAAATTCTAATAAATAATCAAATTGAATTTCCTCAAAGAATTATTATTTTTTGTTAATTAATCCCAAAAAAAATAAATAACTAATTTAATTTTTTTTATTTTTTTTCGATAACACAATAAAAAATCAATCAATTCATCATATATTATTATTTTTTTATTATTAGTATAATAATAATAAATATAATAAGAATAATTATTATTAATATTTTTAATTTATAAAGTGAGTCATTTCTTTCCACTACAATTATCTTTGAGTTGGCAGAGCCAAAGTTTCTTCATCACCGACTTTTTTTCAATTTTTAAAGAAATTCCAATAAAATATTTAGTAAAATCTAATTTTCAATTGATATTTTCCTAAAAATAGGATTTTAGAACGAATTTTATTTTTAATAAATAATAAAACCAGTATTATATTAATGAAATAAATTGAAAAGTAAAGATAAATAAATACAAATATATGAAATTTATTTTTATAAAATATTAAAAAAAACATTAATCATAATTTCAATTTTTAAAATAATGATGTTTTTCAGAAATTATGATTTATATATTTATTTCTTTACGTGAAAAATATAGCCACATTTTACTGTAAAATATAAAAAAATAAAAAAGTAAAAATGAAAGAATAGCTATAAATAAATACAAGGGATACATTATGAGTGGATACGTTTATTAAAAATTAGATCATCTAAGTTTGTGACAAGAAAATAATAATTAATGTCTTTTAAATGATGGGTACCACAGGGTACGAGCCACTTTTGAGATCCATTAGTTTTTAACAAAATATTTATCTTATCATTCAGAAATGTTCGCTCAGTTTCGTTAAGGTTCCGATATTATTACCTATAATTATTACCTATAATTAAATAATTATTACTTAAAATATCTTCTAAATTAAAAGTTTCAACATGTTCAAAGTTCGTAACCCCTTGAAAATAACAAAAGTTTCTATCACATGTTTGTTTGAAAACTTTTTCAATAACATATTTTTATACAAATAACAAAGATTTGTCTTTATTTTATAATTTGTTTGCTTGTACCAAAGGAACTTATTCATCTAAAACTTGAACCTTAATGGAAGTTTGGAACATGTTCTTTAGTCATCTTTGATTTATTCCATTCTTGCAGCAATATGATTAAAACCTCATTTTAAAATGTTTTAATTTTATGAACCTTAATCTATCAGACAAATTCCTTTTACATTTTGTTAATGACATTAAATTAATGTTATTATTTATTAAAATTAATAACTTTCAAAGAAATTTTAATTTGAAAATGTATTAAATTTATTTTTGAATTATTTTGATAATTTAAATTATTTTTTAACATGTTTAATGATTATTAATGTATAAATTTTAATATTTGTGTAATATAATTATGAAGATTTTGTTAATTTTCATTCTGCTGATTGAGATTTTAAAAATTAATAATATTAAATAGATTTACAAAATATTAATTCTAGATAACAAATTAAATATAAAATTATAAAAATTGAATTAATTTTTTAAATGATTTCAAATTAAATTAGAGAAAAAGATTTTTAATGAAAGTAAAATATTATTTCTAATTTTAAAAATTAGGATTTATTTTTAAAGAAGAACTAAATTTAGTTTTATTTATTTGGTTAAAATTTTTATAATTTAAAATTAAAGACGGGTAATTATGATTTTAAAAAATCTAAATAATTTTGTAAAATTAATAGAATTTTTTGGGGTAAATTAAAAATAAAAATAAAAAATAAAATCGGGGAAATAAATATTAATTTAAAAAAAAGAAGCGGAAAATTTTTTCAAATTTGTGTTTCATAAAATTACGTTTTTGCCTAATTTATAATTATTATTTTCTTATCAATTAATTCTAATATTGATCTAACTAACAATAATGAAATACAGAATAAAGATCTAACACAAATAACTTAATAATTACAATAGAAAATAAAATTATTTATTTTTATGAAATGTATAAAAAGATAGAAATAGTTTTCAAAATATGATTACAAAAATCTTTTTTGGATTTTTTAAAAAATATTTAGAATATTTTTGTTTTAATTTAATTAACTTATAACTAACAATTATCTGTCTTTTGATAGAAAAAAAATATTAATGAATTATTAATTTGAGAGGAAAGAAATTTAAAGAAAACAAATATTCAAAGAATACAGTTTTCTTTTTCATATAAATTAAACAAAAAATAATTGATAAATTATTCGATTTGAGAATTACCATATTAATAATTATTTACAAGAGGAATTTCCTATTAATTAATTTTTTTTAATATTAAAAGCGATGTCGATTTAGCTTCAAAGGTAAAATACCTTTTTGAAGATACAATTTTGTCTTTTTTCTATCGGGATTAATCAGTGTTTTAATCAATTTAAATTAAAAACAAATTAATTTTAATTTAATAACTAATGATTTTTATGTCTATGTCCGGGTGGTTGTATTAATTTTTTTTAAATTGAAATTTCTCTCAATATTTAAACTAATTTCGTTTGTTAATAGATTTTATTTTTATTAATATTTTCTCTTAGGAATTTCAAAGAAATTTGAAGAATTTTTTTTTAAAAAATATTTTTCATTAATTTCGAAACATTTTTTTTCTAATATTAAAAAATGATTTTTTATTATGGGAAAATTAGGAATTAATTTGAATAATTTTTTATGAATTTATATCAACTTTTGAAGACAGGTAATGAAATTTGATGAAGGGAAACTGAAATTGAAAAGTCAAATTAATAAAAGTAATTAGCAAATAAATTATTTTATTAAAAAAGTTTTTCTTAATTTTTGAAAATATATTTTAATTTTTCCATCTGAAATGATAATTTTAAGTCAAATTTTAAAAGCATTAGGAAAACGTTTTTTTAAAGTTTATTTCTCAAATTTTCCTTTGTTAAAGAAAGTTTTAAAAAATTTTAAATTTCTTTTAATTGTTTCTCATCATTAAAGATTTCGGATTCTTTGAATTGTTTCAATGTTTTATAAATGTCTTTAATGATATTTGCTTTAGTTTCCTTTTTTTAAAAATGTTTACTTATAAAAGAATCGATAAAGTTAGTTATAAAATGTTTATTTTTTCTTGTCCTTTAAAGCAGTTTATTAACTTCGATTTAAAAAAACAGAAAAAAATTAAAATGTATTTTAGTAATCTTAAGTTTCATTTAAAAATGATAGATTATTTTTTTCTGTTTGTTATTGTTAGCAACATGACAATTTGCGTGAAAACATTCATTAACAACACAAAAGGACGCATTTTTACAACAATTATTAGTAACGCTTTCTTTAGTAAGCATCTTTTGCAATGGAGATATATTTTGTATATTTATTCTAATCTTGATTAAAGAAAAAATTAAAAAGTTAATAATCTTTAATTTCTCAAAATTTTATGGGGTAAAAATATATAAAGTAAATTTTAAAATAAACAATAGCTTTTTTAATTACAGTCTACTTCGGCTAATTCGAACCACCAGCTAAACCGAACAAAGAAAAAATCTCTTAATTTTTCTAATATACTTAGCGCTGGCTAAACCGAAAAACAGACAAAACCGAAAACCGAAAGACTTTATGAGAATGGGCGCAATAGATACCTTGTACTTTTATTCTTCTATTCCGAACAGTATAATAATTGCATAATATATATTGCTTACTTTAAATCATTACTTTTTAAGTATTTTTCAAGTCAATAGTCATTTTTTTTATTTCTAATAAACATGCATAAAAAATTTGGTACTAAACTTACTTTTTTATTATGGGGAGCAACCTTTGTTAAGTCTATTAGGCCAATTTTTATGTCAATTCGAACAGTTATTCGGATTACTCGATTTCCGGCTAAACCCAACGTTTTTTGTGCATTTTGGGTGTTCGGATTACCTGGAGCAGAATGTATATTAAATGTAAGAATTTAAATTATTTACTGAAAATTATTATTAAAATTTCAAATTGAAAAACCTTTAATTAATAATTTTATTTATTTTTAGTATTTATTTAATGTATTTATTATTTATTTATAGTATTTAAAGATTAATCTCATTAGACTTAAATAATTAATCAATAACATATCAATCCCATCTGAGTAAGATCTAAACATCATACAAAGAACAAACTCACAACATTCACAATTTACTCTCACATTTATCAAGGTTGATAAATAATCATTTTAAAACGAATATTATTAATTCAAATTAAATCAGTCGCGTTCGTACTTTTCAAAAGGTAACAACGAAAGTCGGTTTCAATCTCTAGAGATACCGTTCCATTTCTCCTAAACTGAAGTGAACATTTACAATTTCTGATTAATCTCAATTAATTCCAAGTTGATTGTTTAATAGTTCACAGTAGTTTTAGTATATTTATCAATCAATATCTAATTTCTCTATCTAATATACAATACTCCACCAATATATTTACTCAGTACATTCGAAAATTTAATTATGCTCTAAATCCAGATTTATTTTTTCCGATAACTTTATCTATCTGGAATCGTTATTCTTATTTATTAAACGTATATTCACTAGTCATCTAACTAAAAAAAAGAACCATTTATTTGGACCAAACTTATGCTGTTGGTGGACAGTTATTCCGATTGTACTATTCAAAAATTTAAAATTTTATTAAAATCTTTCTCCGTGTCTCACTTTCTTGTTGTAGTGTTATCTATTCTTCTGATTTTTTATCTTAGTTAATTATATTATATTTATTACTTCAAAATTCTTAGTTTATTTAATTATTTATATTATTAAAAGGAACCTTTTAAATCACTGTTTTGATTTATCAGGTCTCTTTATATTTTTAGTCTCATTATAGTTAAATCAAAACATCTTTAGACAATTAAAAAAATATACTAAAATTAAAACTGAAGCAGGAAATGGATGGAAAGAAAAAAATAAATCAACTCATATTCTTATGTAAGCTCTGTTTATCCAAACTTAGTTTTATTTCATAATCATCAAAATAAATTTTTATTTCCTTGAAACTATTCATACCTTGCATTTTGGTACAAAAAAACATCATATTTTTCAAAGATCTACTAAAAAAGGTACAAGATTGTTATATAAGGTAACAAGAATGTCACAGAAAGCATATTTTGCCTATTCATAAATAGGCAAAATCCAATTTTTGGAAAGATCCCTTTAGATATAGCATCTCCAGTTATAATAAAATATGTAATCTTAAAATAACAAGGTGAAAAGGAACTGTTATTATGTTTTCCTAAAAGGAAAATAGCCCAATAACTCTAATTCATAACAATGCGCATCTTTCATAAACCTTTTATATGCTACTTTCAACTTCTTTGGAAGAATGATGTTTTCTTTTCTTCAAATGTATATTCATTCCTTCTAATCTTTTCTGACTAATGTGTTTAATTTTCAACTTTCTGCAGAATGTTAACTGCAAATTCTATTTCTTTGACTTAACATTAAGTTTAATTATTGCAGAATTTGAATTTTATATTTCAAAAGGCTGGTTAGAAATATTGAGAATTATTGATCTTGAATATTTGTTGTTGAACAGAAGCGATACACATGTTGTGAGGAATATTTTGATTGGTTGATGTTTTGTGTTTAAATGTTGTGTGTTGATTTGGGATTGTGCCTCTCCTACTCAGACGGATGATTAATATTTTAATTCCTATAATCTGAAATTATGTAATGTTTATATTTATTTCTAATTTAAAATAATTTCGAATTTTTTTAATAAGTTTTAACATTTTATTTACTTTTAATCTTTAAATAATACAATTGAATTATTTTTTTTCAATAATTAATAATCATTTTAATTTTTAACTAATAAAATTTTGAATAAGTATTTTAACAATTTATGTAAATCTCAATTTGCTCAGATTATAAGATTAAAGTCATTAATTAGTTAGACGGATGCAATTGTGCGAAAGTTTTGACAAAGAATGTTCTGAGAACAATCAAACTTGTAATATTAATAAAAATATTAAGTCATGTTGGTGTTCTTCTTACATATGAACTTTGCTCTCTACTAGAAAAGGATTCACGAAAATGTTAACAATAGTGTTCAAATGTGTTATAGTCCAGCGTTTCTCAAAGTCCATGACAACGCGATCACAGAAATTAATGGGCAATGACTTCGAGACCTCCCCATGCTTGATTTTCAAATTTTTGCATTAATATTTAGACAAAATGATTTTTATATACATAATATTAAAAATAAAAAGTTAAGCATGTGCTACATACATTAATTAAGTATTAAAACTAAAGAAGTTAATCCAAATTTTTATTTTGACAATACTTAATATAGTAATAATACATTCACATTTTTTATTTATATTTTAAGTCCTAGTGGTTTTTATGTTGTTCATACTCTAACTAATTTACCTACTCTTCTTTCTATCGAATTAGTCAAACTAATTCTCATATTCGGCGCTACATTAACAAGCCTATTTCGATACTTTGTTTTTAGGGCTACTAACGCAGGAAATCCAGCTTCTGCTAAATATGTAGTAGAAAAAGGAAGCAATATTTTTATAGCCTTTTCGCTTAACGCTGAGAATTCTTCCTGAACATCCAACCAAAATTTGGTCAAACTTCTTTGTTTAAATAGCAATTCTAAACATTTGTCTGTTGATAATTCAATTAAATGCTCTTCATCTAATGAAGACAGAATATTTTTTTTGCATTGCATGAATGTATTCTGTATCCACAATGTGTATATATATTATACAGCGTAAGCTGCTTACTAGGACCACATTTGTCCAAAGTAAAACTGGTCCCATTAACCGAATGGTACCTTAAAGCGAAGTGTTTTTATTTTTAACAATTTGTTTCTTAAAACTTTGAAAATGCTAAATGTAATCACATATTAATCCATATTACTTGAAGCCACGTGAAAAATCAAAAAACATGTTTAATTAGAAATCTAGAAAAAAGTGAATAAAATTTATTTTAAACAATATCAAAAATAGGCCTAGCACTAACGAAACTCTGCTACTCAATTGTTTGGAAGAAGTCAGTCAACTTTAATTGTTTTCTTTTATTGCTGGCTACTTGAGACACAGACTGATGCACCAGCTCCAGAGCACCATTGGTTCCAGCGTTACCTTTGTTCTGAGCAAAGAAAAGTTTCAACTTCTCAACACATTGTAATGCTTCGTTAACGGAAAAGTGCCGCTTTTCTTCTTCTGAGCCACTACTTTCGTTAATATCGAAGACTTCATGTTCAGTAAGTCGATTTTGAATAATTCCTTGAACTATTTCTTCTTCCATGACAGCTTTTCGACACTGAAGATTCACATCGACATCACAATAGCTTTTAAATTCCTGGCTATCCATTCCAACGTCAATGCCGTTGAACTCATTGAGGAGTTCAGTAAGGAGAAATCCATCATCAGATGATTCTTTGCAAAAAGTGAATCCAGCTTTTGCAAAGCAATTTGCAATCGTTTCATATATTATAGTCTTTCAACTGGATGCAAGTATCTGCAGTGCTGTCAAGAGGTTGAGTTTTCGAGACAGATCAATCGCATTGAAGTTTTCCGTTGGAGCCGCATCGAACTCTCAAACAATTTTCTGAAGAACGAGCTTGTGGTAAATTGTTTTCAAATTCTTGATGATCCCTTGATCCATCGATTGGATAATAGAAGTTGTGTTGTCCGGGAGAAAGTGCAGCTTAATGTTTGAACAATTCTCAACATTTGGATGAGCTGAACAGTTATTAAGAAATAGAAGTACCTTTCGTTTCTCTCTGTGAAGGTGCGAATCCCAGTTTATCAGCCACTCTCTGAATATCACTGAGGTCATCCATGCATTTTGATTATGTTATATTTTGATTATTCCACGGGAAGTTGGTTAACCCCTTTAAATCATCGCGAGTTTTTACTCTTACCAATGACAAGTAAAGGGCGACAATCAGATCCAGTCATGTTGGCGCACAAATGAACAGTGATACGATCAATTGCCTCTTTTGATCCAGCCAGTGCTTCAAAACGAAAAGTGAAGGTTCAATCTGGCGTGGCTCTGTAGTAAATGCTTGTTTCATCAGCATTTTAAACGTCTTCTGGAGCAAATGAGTTAAAAATTTGAGGGATAATATTGTTGACCCATGATGTGGTTTCTGGAACATCAGCGTCTTTCTTTTCACCATGAGCAACTTTATAGCAGATGCCATTGTGGTTTCTCCATCTACTGAGCCATTCATCAGTTGTTTTGAATTCGACTTTTCCATTCGATCAGCCAGGTCTTTCGCTTTTGTAAGCAGAAATGGTGCAGAGATCGAAATGTCTCGATATCTGGCCTCCCGAAACCACTGCAAGAGAGCTTCATCCACTTCAGTGTCTTTAGATTCTCGCCGACGCTTTCTCTGAGGTCCCCCAGCTGTTCCTTCTATTTTTTGGCGTTGTTATTGCAATCGAAGAATTGTTGACTTAGATATATTTAAAGCAGATGCTAATTGACGTTGGCTAAATTTTGGAAACTCATCCATTTTGCGAATAAGAGAGAGTTTATATTTCTGTGAAATTGTCGAGGCATTTGGATAAAATAGATCACTTGGTACAGTTGAGCAGCAACAAAAAAAGATACCGGGTTACAAATGATAAAAATCCAGTTTTTTTGTGGTGATGTGTATCTAAATTTAAAAAAATTAAGTTTTTTAACATAATTATCCGACTTTCCCTTATCTAAATTTGAAATGTCGATCCACACAGTATTGAGTGAATTTAAACAAATTTTATTTTTAAACAAAAAATTATTAACTATTAAAAAATTATTAATTAAAGAAATATTTGGCTGTTGTTTGTGTACTCAGTGGTCCTATTAACCGGATTTTGTCGGTCCTATAATACGATTAATTTTACATTATTTACATAGGAAATGATTCGGTCCTACAGAATTTGGTCCTATTTGGCCACTGATCCCATTAACCAGTGGTTTCATTAAGCGGCTTCCACAGTATTAGAATTTAATTTTTCATTGTCACGCAACCATTTTATACTACCCGCGACCACATTTGTGGTCGCGAACCCCTGTTTGAGAATCGTTGTTATAATCTGCCTTTTAAACTCTTTTAGGACTTCTTAAAATTATCTAAAGATTATGTAGTTATTCATTATTAAGGTAAATACTCCATTTGTCTGATGTCAGTCTCAATAATTTACCATATCAAAACTTTCTGAAAAAGCACTTGCAATTATTATATTTTAATTTATATTATTAGGTGTATAACTTAGTTTTATGGATTTTTTTTGCGGAACAGACAAGTTTATTTATATGACATAATAAGTTTTATTCTAATCAAAATATTTTCCATCGTTAATTATGACTTTCGACCATCTTTCAGGCAAATTATGAATTCCATCGAAAAAAAAGTTTTGGTCTTTTGATGCGATCCATTGTTCCAGCAATTTTTTTATATGTTCCTGGTTTCTGAAGTGCTGGTCCCGAAGAGCGCTTTGCATTGATCGGAATAGATGATAATCTGATAGGGCACAATCTGGTGAATAGGCAGCATGCGGTAGAATTTCCCATTTAAGTGCTGGACAGGAAACCATGTCTCCACGATATTTTAGGCTGAGAATAATTATTTCTCATTTTACAAGTTGGTTGAAATGTGCCTTTCATTTTATTGAGCAAAACAATGAGCGGAATTCCATCTCGTTTACGCAATTCAAATTTACAAGAGTCTTCACTAACACATACAGTCTTAGTATCACTGGAAATTGTTAAATCAATTTTTACGGAATTATTTTGGTCATTAGAATCTTTTGTATTCTCAGAATGATAATTACGGTTTTCAAAATCATCGTCACTGATACTGGATGCCATTTTATTATTCAAGTTTTCCATTATTTCGTCTTCTGTCATATTTTTATATTTATCACAATTTTTTGTCGATTTTTCTTCAATTTTATTATTTTTTTTGCCTTTTATTAATTTTCAATAATCACTTTTAATTCGAATGTTAATAATAATCAAAAAACAAATTTGAGAGAACCGAATTTTTTTTATTTTTACGAAAACTTAACATTAATCGGAATTGATTTAATTGTGACAACATTTCATTTTAAAAAAAATTACACACTACACACATACTTAAACCAATCACATTCCACATTAAACAAAACATGCATACACACTTACATGCAATCCCAAGGTTCATTCAATCAAATTACATTACATAATCACACAAACAAAGATACATCAACTTACTTACCAGGCAGACATTAACCGCAATCAGAACAAAACAAAAATGAGGCTCACCATTCATAATTTACATTTTAGATTCCAAAATGACCAATATTTACAACGACCATTTGACGTTTCTGATGGAAAGTTTTTTTGATGAATTGATTAAATTTGTAAACATGAATATCAATTGTTGTAAGATAGAAAATTTGGTAATTTTCTTAATGTCTCATATAAAACTTGAAAAATTGAACAACAATGACATTTATTCGCATCTATTTGATGATGAAAATT
>MQRK01217696.1:855-13590 GCA_001938485.1 Girardia tigrina
TAAGGAAATTAATAAAAAATTGCGTATTCAGTTGTCAATGAAGCCATATGTTTCAGACGAAACCATTGCAAGGACACTGGATAAAATGTTAATCACCTTAAAATTATGTGAGGATATACTAGTACAGAGGAACACCGTCAAAAACATAGAAAAAAGGTATATGTACGCAACATGGTTTCTTGATAAAACATCCACGGATGATATTATATACATTGACGAATGTGGATACAATGTGTGGACAAGAAGAACCTTTCGACGAGCATTGCGTGGTGTACCGGCACGAAGAGTGGTTTCGAAACAAAAAGGTCAAAACCTAATGTGCACATTTGCGATTAATCAGGTATATGGATTGATGCATAGCCGAATAAAGGTGGAACGAGTTACAAAGGAAACTTTTGGTGAATTTATTAAGGACTTAATTACAGCTACAAAGGATATATTCCCTCATGATCATACTATATATTGAGTATTAGATAATGCACGTCCTCATATTGACGCCCAACTATTGGGTGTACAACTAATTAATTTCGTATTTTTTTGTTAAAAAAACCATTTATTTAAGTATAAAAGTGATAACAAATACGAAATTAATTAGTTGTACACCTAATACATAAAATTTTATTAATAAATTAAAAGTAAAACAATTTAGTAAGATTAACTGTTTTGACTATTACCACATATCTAGTATCATAATTTAAATGGATTTAATAATAATAAAAATAATATTGTTTTTTTAATTTCAACTTCTAGGTATGATTTTTGATGCTTTATTTGTTATTATTATTAAAATTATTTCAAAATTCAAAAGAATCTTTTTATCATCTAAACGAGGCCTTCTTAAACTATGGGTCGCCACCACATTTGGGGTGGCGTAGCAAAATTCTAGGACCATGAGATAATTTTAATTTTAAATTTTTGTATGTTTCTAAACGAATTCTAAAACTATATTTTAATATGCATATGTATATTATTACCTAATATATAAATCATCAAAAAATCGGTGCTAGACAACTCGCCGAAACTCTTAAATTAAGTTATGTAACTTTATATAGGAAAAAATTCAAAATTTGCCGAGTGAAAAATTAGATAACTCACCGAAACAATAGATAAAAAAAATCAAAAATAATCAGAAATAAAATTTTATCCAAAATCCAAACAGATTTCCAAGCGCTTTCATATATTTTAATTTACTGAATAATTCATTGTTAAAAGAAATAATCGAATCTTTTCATTTCTTTCAACGTTGCGTCTTTCTAAAGACAAGTCCCCTCCAATAATTCGACATATTTTCATTCTATTTATTTCTTCATCATACTTTAATACATTAATTACTATGGGGATATTTGGATGGGATACCATACATTTAAATTGATCTAAATCATTAGTATTTATTATTAACTTATACAAATAATTTAAAATAAAAATATCTTATACCAAATTATGGATTCGTATAAATCTATATTAATGATTTTGTTTTTTCTTTTCGTAAGCCGAATGGTTCGACTCGAACCATAAAGGTATTAAAGAAAAATAGGAAGATATTAATGATAATTAAATGATGATGATTGATTCTTTAAGATGAATTTTGTATAGTCTATCTTTAATTAACCCTTCGTAACATGGTGTGACACTTCTGTAACAAACCGTTGCAACTCTTACAGGATCTCTAACTATTAACATATCACATTTTAAATCACTGTTGCATATCTGTTACACACCGATCTATACAAACAAATAAATAAAAACAAAAAAATACGTGTTTCATTATTTACAATAAGCTACTGTTTCACACAATATTTATGTTTCTTTAAGTTACGAAGGGTTAATCTTTTTTTTTAATTTTAGAACATTTATTTTAAATCATTTCTTGTTTTTTTGATCAATTTTCTTGAATAATTTTAAACATTACCAGATTTAAATACCAGACACATTCCTGTTGAACTCGGAATAATATTTCCATTAATAACAGATTGTAAATGTATTCAAGATCAACACTTACAATTGATTGAAATTGTAATTAGATTTTATTATTAGTTTTATTCACATAAAACTCGATGAAAATAAATTAAGACTGATCTTGTTATAGTGACCGATGTTTTCAACGTTTTGACAAGTGAGAGTCGCCAATTGTTCTTTCTTGAGGAGACATGCTTTCCTTTTCAAACACAATTTTCCTAAAATACTTTGATTTATTCATGATGTGTTATTATATGTGTTATGGATTAAAGCAATAGTTTAAAATGGAAACACTTCAGATGAATTATGTACAGAAATAATTAGTTGAAACACTGTACGTGTATTTCTAATTAATATTTATGAATAAGTAACTTCTTCACGCCTAATTCAAAATTAGAATAGCTTTTTTTTAAAATTAATATTTCATCCATTTAATTCTATTATTATATTATTTTATTTATTTAAATTTTAATATCCATTGATATAAGTTATAAATAAAAACTATCGATATTATCCATAAGAAGTTCCAAATCTTTTTCTTATTGGAACTTTTTATGAAATAATAGTTTCCTTCAATGACCACTAATAACATTGTTTGCGTGAAGACGTTTTCGAATAACACAAACAGAATCGTCATTACAACAATTCTCAGTAGTTCCATCTGAATTATTCGTTTCTCTTAACTGATGTATTTTTTTAATTTACTATTTTTAAAAATAAATATTGATTTAAAATAAAATTCAATTTAAATAAATAAAAATCATACTAAAGTTTTCAATTTTAAAAATTTGAAATTAAAAATAGTTAATAAATAATAATTTCACCATCACAAATAATGTAATTAAATTTATTAAGAATACTAATATGAGTTTTCATATTTTTATTATTACAACAAGTTTGATCGTCCTCATGACAATCTTTGTCAAAGCTTTCGTAAGATTGCATCCGTCTAATTAATTAATGAATTTAATTTTATTATCTGAGCAAATAGAGAATTATATAAATTTTATTGGTTAAAAATAAAAATGAATGTTAATTATTTAAAATATATTAATTTAATTTATGTAATTGAAAATTGTAAATAAAATTAATTAACTTATTTAAAATTTTACAATTATTTTAAATTAAAAATAAATTTTAAAAATAAACATACTTTCAGATAATAAGAATTAAAATATTAATCATCCATCTGGGTAGGAGAGACACAATTCCAAATCAACACACAACATTCAAACACAAAACATCAAACATTCAAAATATTCCTCCCAAAATAAAATTTATATTAAAATTCAAAATTACAAAATTATAGATAGAAAAATTTTAAGTTATTATATTTTAAGTTTTACGAATTACAATTTAAACTTCAAACTGATTAAATTAATAATTAATTAATTCAAATAATTAATTAAGAGATATCAATTAGCAATCTTGGTTTGAGAGTCACAACATTCCAAATATTCTTTAAGATCCCTTTGTATTTTTAGTCAAAATTTTTATAATAATCATAAAACACCGTATTAAAATTCTAATGCATGCATAACTACTTGACAATTATATAATGCATAGACAGAAATAGCATGTAAAGAGTAAATACATTAGTAAACCCCAACTAGCTGTGCACCGGCTTTGCTGTGTATTAGGTTAGTTTTATATTTTTTATAGACCCTTGGTCATTGTAAAACTCACTCTTTGCTCACTAATAGATGATAAACAAAGGGGGAGTTTTAACAGTTTTTGATTTAAAATAGAATCAATTATAACTAATGTTTGACTAAGCTGACCAAACACTATATGACGTTTTACAGGTTTGATTTACTTAATCGTTTTTTTACGTCTGCGCTATAACAATTAATAATAACGAGTGAATAATTAACTCCAAAAATCATATAATAACCAGTAGACTTTTAATAGCAATAACCGTTACAATGGTAATAAAATTGACACGATAAGTTCACCAAATATTGTCCGAGTATCAAGTAAATGAGATAAGTGGTTAGTTTCTTGAATCATTGTCTTCGGATTCAGTGATTAATAATTGAGTCAGCAATCTTCGGAAAAACAAGCTATTCGTCGGTAAGTAAGATATTATTTTATTAATTTCTGATAATCAATTGATTTAAATTTCGGATTGAAATTTATATAATTATCATTAATAATATAATTTCTTGACTTCCTTCGCGCTTTCATACTTTACTTAATTCCCAAAGAAAATAATAAAATAAAAAAAATTGACAAACAATAAAAATAATAAAATACGAAGACGAATTCTTTACAGAAAATCTACTTCACATAAAATATAAAGACAGAAAAAATAAAAAAAACATAATCGTTGTGACTAACGAAATAGCACGTGTCAATGATGACAACAAAAGCGGGGGCATACCAAAAAAAATAACCAAAACTAACGAGTACATCCGAAAATACATCATACATAAATACGTTGCGCAAGAAAATAAAATCGAATACAGTCCGTTTATCACAATCATCATTGAGTCCTTTGATAATCTGAGCGAATTACTTGTGACCTCTTTATTCACAGGATCACACGAGATACACAACCTTAAAACAATAATATCAAAAATTTTAAATTTGGGTTCCGTTTGTTAACGCTTTATAAATATGCATGCTTCAAGTATTTTAACAATTTTAAAGTAAATTATAATTAGGTTTAGAGAAATATTTAAAATTTCCAAATATCTATTTAGACTAAATAAGAACTTTCAGAGTTGGAATTTTGGGGTTTTATTGGAGCTATAAATGTTAATCAGAGAAAATGGAATTATTTTTAAAGAATTGATAAAGACGAACAATTGCTTCGACCATTATTAAAAAACTATTCATGTGTAATTTATGGACCTTCGGTGTTTACTATCCTTAATTTTCTATTCAATAGGAATTTAAATGTTTTTTTCTGTAATATTGAAAAATGTGAGAAGATAATGTTCTCAGATGGATGAACTGAAATGTTCGATCAGAAGAAAAGTTGTGCACGAAAAAGTGCACTGTAAACCTATTGTCACCATTCTTCTGGGAAACTTCAGTATATCCACTTATGGTGATGATTTGGGGATTGTGTTTTCGGGAAATACTCGAGAAAGAAATAAATTGGTTGAATACATCTTTAATTCATAATTTAGAGATTCGAGAGTCACCTGGTATCTATATCTTTCTTTCGGATCAACGAGTTTTGTTTTCTAAGACAAGAACTCTTTAGATAGGACAACTTAAATTACAGAATTTGAGTTTTTCTAATTATTTACATTATAAGAATAAGTTTCATTTTCGTACCTTGTCTAATTTTAAATCAAAACTTTTCAAACAGTATGCTGTAATACTTTTATTTATTTGCCACCCTTCATAGCTCATGTTGTGTTTTCACCATGAGGCTTTCCATTACTATATTCATGTTTACTGGTCATATCCATTTCAGTTTCATAGTGAATGATTCAGTGTTGCAATAAATACATAATATACGTGGACGTGAGGAAAAATATTTTTTTGGCATGTTATCTATCTGGATGAAATGTTTAACAGGGAAATCAGAAGAACGACAAAATATGTGTTAACAATACCAGTAGTGATGGGCAATGATCATGAAGTCATGTAAGCTTACTAGATGTCATCTGGAATCATGAGATATAACCTTCACCATTTGCCATGAGATTCTCTTAAAAAGTAAAAGAGCAATTGAGATAATTGAGAGATTCTTTTTAATTTTAATAAACTTTCTTCATTAATACAGTAGATATTGTCTATATGCAAGTCGCTTGGTGTCGCTAAACAACTTGCATATAGGTAATACCTACTGTAGTAGCAAAATATTCAATATATTACGTTGTTGAACGTTGTAATTTGAAGTTTTTCAGCTCTTAAAAGAAAATAAGTTTCGAAACATTCAGAGAGCTTGAAAATTTTGATGGATGATAAATTAACAAACTAGTTAGACCGGCATTACTGTGTGAGTTTTTATCCAAATTAGGATTCACATTATAATTCATAAATACATTCGTATGAAATTTTGCATGTTTTGATTTTGGACAAACTGATTTCAGTAAAATGTTAAGTTAACTGGTCTCATATCTAAGTCTAAACAATCGCACCATTTATCATCAACAGCTAATGTCATAATAGTTCTTGTACAGATGACATGATCGATAGAACTTCAATAAATTAGGGTCCTTCCACTTATTGAGTTCTCAATATTTTTTGAGTATCTTAAGTGCGTATTACTACCCATTAATCTTTGTGTCAAACACTTTTGATGTGAAAATTACTTGACAATTTCGACTATTTTGAACTTTTTTAATTAATACTAAATCGGCTGAAGTTTTTGTTTATTTTGGTATATACATGTACTTTATTGTTAAGATTAATGTTTCCAGGTTAATTTTATCAATATAAAATAATGATAAAAATATCCATTTTTTGTCCGGGCCTAACTCAATTAGAAAAATACAGACGAATTTATCAATGTTTTCACTGTTGAGTAAAATACAGAAAAGAAAATAAGTTGTTTGATCCAACTCAAATTCAAAACTTGGTTTAGCAAGGATCGATTTTTTATTTTTACTGAGTGGTGGGTACATGATGCGTACATGGGTGAGCAAAGACATGTTAACTAAAAGTTCTATCCTCGCTAAATCGTATGTTGAAACTAAAAAATGTAGATTTTTTAGCCCAAAAGGTTTATTTCGGTACGGGGTCAAAACTGCCAAGGTCAAAAGTGCCTTGTTTATAAACTTTTATAAATTTTTTGTTAGATTATTTCATTTTTCACAAATTATATTTATATATCACAAAAATAAATAAAAAACACAAGCAATCGAAATAATTTACCAATTTTTATTTTATATGACAATCATCAGCAATAAATAAAGAAAAGTTTCAAATAACCAGAAAAGAATGAATAAACATTTTATATACTTTATATATAAGAACTTTATTTAATGAATACGACAAATATGCAATGGCTCGTAAAAATGTAAATCTGTCAGTCTGTTGTTATGATCCTATCACACGCTGAACTCTTTTACGAAGATTTCTATAACGTTTTTCAGAAATATTTCGAACTCCAGTAGCTTCTTGAAGGAAAGACGAAAGTTTGAGAATACTGTTGTGTTTTTAGCCTTCAATGAACCGCCACATAGAAGGATGATGACATGTTATAAGAGAATGAATTCCGTTAATTAATGCATTTTTCTTATCAAATAATATATATCTATAAACAAGGCAGTTTTGACCTAGGATCTTTATTTCTTACATAAGATTAGTTATTATTATTATTATTATTATTATTATTAAACATTTTTATTATTATTAACTCTTTCACCATTGAAAATTCTTATTTTACATAACGTTATTTCTATATTTCGATTGAATGCATTGATTATTCTTATGTATTCACTAATTAAAGGATGAGTACTTCTTCATATGACACTTTAAAAAATTGTGGTGTTACAAATAATAATTATAAAATGTATTTAAATTTAATTTTTATGGAATTTATAATTCTCAAATTCAAACCCATATCAATAAGAGAAGAGGTATGCAGAAAAAGATTAAAGATTTTTACGCCATAAATCGAATTGCCGCACGCCTTTCGTGTTCTGCTATTTACAAAAGCAATATTAAATGAAAAAATCTTTGTTCTTACTAAATTTGAAGTAATGTGAGCATTTTCCTCGAGACTGCTCAAGAAACATTTAACCAAGTTTAGAGCAAAAGGGTTTACAAATATAAACTAACAATCACTTTCAAAAGTTGATTCAATCATTTTACTTCATTATATTTTATCGGTGCCAGTTACAAGAATTTAAAGATCTTTTCGTAGATAAATGAGTAAATAATTATAAAAATAGAAATTTAATTAACTAAAATAACCACATTCATCTGGGAAGTAACCGGAAGAAGCCATATGAGATTTTAATGATTTAATAGAAACTTTCCATCAAAACATTTTTTTTATTTTTGATATTTATTTTAAAATGAGAATACTAACTGAAATAATTTATATAAAAAACATTATAGTGCATATTTTTATGGATAAAATTGATAAATTATTGAACCTTTCTTGTCCGATTGTAGAGAACAAATGATTTTAGGTCAGTTTTAACCTAGAGATATGATGTATCCCCAGATGTACTGCGAAGTTGAAGAATGGAAACTACGTCTCTAATAATAATAATAATAATAATAACATAATAAATGAAATATTTTTGAAATGATTTCCTCGAATTTCATTCATTCTTTTGTATTTTACTAAATATTGAAATTGAAATTTCCATTTGTAAAAACTAATTAATTAAATAATAATTAGTGCTATAATTTTGAGAATAATTTATTTGTTTTCAGTCAAATAATGCATCTGTTTATTCCGTCAATCATCAGTTATTGTGTCATGTATCTTCTACCATATCAACATTCCCGCTACATTGTCCTTATTTTTTCCATGTTGTATTTGGCAGTAACCCACCTTGCTCGCCAATACTGGGATTATGGAGGTTATACTCTTGACATTACCGGGTTAGTTCAATTTTTAATTATATTTATCAGATATGTTTTATTCTCTTATATTTTTATTTTAATTTACCTTTGTTAAGAACATTAACATCTAGAAAGTGCCCCAAAATTTAAACAGTAAAATGAATTTATCAAAAACTATTTTGAAGGAAAACATGAATTTAAAATATTATAAATGACTTACCAGTATTTTAGATTTAATGTTTTCAATCTTTGAATAAAAAGTGCTCCTCAATTCGTCAAGAGTTTCCGGCCGACTGTGGTAGATATTGTCTTTGAGATAACCTAAAAGAAACCAATCACAAGTATTGAGGTCGGGAGAGTAAGGTGTCACTCTTTTCCTCTTTCAGACTTCTTTCGAGAGTCGAGACCAATCAGTCTTGATCCAAATTCATAGACTAAAAACGTGAAAATTTCTTAGGTTCGATCCAGACGAGCTCCGTCATACATGAACCAAAATTATTTCACCAAGCCAAGTTCTCTTGTCTTTGAAAGTGCTTCTTTGTTCAATATATGGTGATAAAACACTTCAGTAACAGTAGATTCAATAAATAATAGTCCTACAATAGTTTTTTTATGAGATAGCATACTGTACTGTTAGATTTATTAGATGTAAAGGCTTTTGAATCATTACATGTTGATTCTTTTGTCCTCAGTATCGTATGTTCTGCTTTGTGACAGCCATCTAAGGGAAAATGAGCTTCCACATTGGTCGATATTAATAGACTTCTCTTTCATTATCGTCCAAGTCGAATTTCTTGATGCTTTTCTTTGAGAAACAGTTGAGTTAATCGTGACGCTCTTTCTCCTCCCCCAGTTTTCTGTTTCATCGGCATCACTTACTGTACTTCAAAATGTATCAATTCATTGTGATATCGTTGAATAGTGAATGCAGTGAGACGATCTAAACTTTTTTAAAGTAGCAATCGTCTTATTTACATCCTTGTTTAAATAATATTCCTTAAATATAAATATATGACAATGAAGTTCCATTGTTGTTTTGCTGTGATAAATTGATTCAACAACGTTGATTAAACGAATTTTAAATGAAATAATAACGAAAATATGCTGAAAACTGTGAAATATTTATCAAAAAAACTAGAACATAAGCTAGAGTAAAATAAAGAAGTGCAGAGCAAGGGGCAACACATGAGAAGTAATTTGGAGGGAAGATTGATTCATTACGTTCAATGTCCACATTTTGCGCCAATCTGTACATATTATTCTGATTGGGAATAAAACATTTAAGAAAACTAAATATATTTTATTTTTGTGAAATTTGTAAAAGAAACTGTATATTTATTTTATTGTATGGCATAATGTTGTAATTTATTTTTAATTTTATTCTCTAGCCCAATGGTTGATAATGTTATCTGTAAAAATGTTTAAGGGTTTCTGAGAGAATTTTTTTGATTAACCCTTTCGGTCCTAGGGGTACATGTATATACGACATCTCCAGGGGCACCCCAGTATTCAGGACCGAAAGGTTTAAAAGTTATTTTTAATTATCTATTTGATCTTTTTGAATTAGCACAATATTTTTAGAAGAAAACAAGTATAGTATCGATAGATGTCTTTAAATTCAAAATAATGCTCTACATGGTCTGTTTCTTTTAAATTTCAACAATATGATTGGGGCTTCCAACCCCGGAGCGTAGTTTCAATGAAGTGATTTCAGTATTACATTTTCTACATTCAAAGATAAGAGGCGTATTGTTTAGTTTTATATGTTTCCAACTTTCTTTAGAAACTAAATTATAACTTAAACATGGCTAATCTGTTAATTTTCAAAATTATCTGTCAATTACCGCATCTGAAAGTTACTTTTCTCTGTATTTAGACCATACCCAAGTGTTAATAAATAATAAATAAGCTTCCAAAATCACTGAACTACTTTAATGTTTGAAAAATCAACATCATATGATGATAGATTTGTCAAGAATATATAATTTAATTTTTAAAATAAAAAAATCAGACATACAAAGATTCTAACAATAAATAACTTTTAATTGTAGCACAATACAATAAGTTACTCGAATGATTTAAGGGCAGCAGAGATAATTTGTAGAGTAATATACCTGTCTGTCTGCCTCTTTGTTTGCTTGTTTGTCTGCTTGCTACAAATCTTTCGAACGATATTTACTAACATCCCGAGGTCCAATTGAGCTAAAAGTTTGAAAAAAATCCAAATGAGAACGCTTGAATCAATTAAATGATTTACTAACTAATTGATTAATTAGCATTATTTTGCCAAAACGTTTTACGAAAGTGTTTACCATTGAAATTGAAATCAATGTTTGAAGTTGATTGACTATACGTTTTTATTTATTGATAATAAATTACATTTAATAAAAGACTTTATAAAATTAAATAATCGAAACTTTTGAAAAGGATTATTTATATTTGACTTTTTCATTTACATAATGATAAACTTGTGGATAAAGCTTCATTATTTTTATTTATATATAAAATAATTTGTTATATATACCTCTGTACCAACTAATAAAATTCTCAGATTTAAAAAATGTTGTTTTGGTACCGTAGCCGTGGGAGCACTCAATTATGCTCAGACATTTATGGCTTGGTTTTTGCATATTTTTGAGTGTCTCAGTAGGCAAGGAACCTGGTGGCACCTATCTCCTCTCCTGGTATGGATGGCCGTTGGCTCCAATGAGCTCATCCGCCATTTGCTAGGTTTTGTTGTCATTCTGCTAGCCGGTTTAGTCGCCAACCATTCGACAATGGGACAGGTATTATAGGTTTACATGGTACATGTACCAAACAGCTAGTCTGACCTAACCTGCAGTCAATGGCCACGCGTTTTTCCTATCGGTCACCAAAATAAATACTTACGCGGCGTTGGTTGCTTAACTTCGGGGATTGGACGATATCCGGCGTACCCAACTGCGGCCATTGACTATTAAAAAATGTTAACAATCAGAGTAAAATATTTTAGGAGTCTCCATTGACAATAAAGTAAAATATTCTCACTCAACAGAATAAATTCACAATTTTATTTAATGAAGCATAAAATTATACATTATGTATACTGCTACTAACCTCTTCTAGATCTGTGACAATAAATACAATAAAATATTTTTTTTAATATTAAGATAAGGTTAAGCAAATGTAAAAATAAAAAACCAAATCAAGATTTCAAATGCTACAAATAATTAAATAATTTATTTATGAACGTATTTTATTTTTTACTATTTGATTTATTACAAATATGATTATTGAGAAATTTGTAAATTATTAAGAAATGATTCATTCAACAATAATAAACCTGGACACTTGTTTGGCAAAGAATTTATTAAAATTTATTTAGTTTAAATTTTGAGTTATTTCATGTTTAACAGAGGAATTTTGTTTGTACTATGCTTTTTTAAAAAACATTTTTCCTTAAATTATATAAATGTTTATTTGTTTTAATTTTAAGTATGAAAAAAAAAGATTTTTTTTGCAATCTAAGTCTCTTGTTTCGAAAAATTTTCCATTTTGTTTCTTTAAAAAAATAATAGAAAAATATTCAAATTTTAAAATAAATTAAATATTATAAAAAATAATTTTATTTTCTGGAAATTTAAATGTAATTAAAGCAGATCTAATTGAAAGGTTATTTGATTAGAAAAAGAAACAGAATAATTAATTTTATATAAACACAAAATATCTTTTTACTCATACATTTTTAGATGAAATGAATTCGGATAAGACATGTAAATTTTCCATTTTATTAAGTCTTTTATGTCCTACGACAAATATAAAATTATTTTTTGTTTCCTTTTAAAACATAAATGAATTTTGAAAATGTTATATGAATTACTTTGTTTTTCATTATTTTTAAGCTGTGAATTTATTTTTTATTTTTATTATTCTTTATGTTACTTATTTTATATAATGCTTATCTCAATTTTCTTTAGTATTCTTTTTTTCAAAAAAATATTTTTTTACTCCTAAAAATTTTGTTTTTTTCTTATTAGTTTTGAATTATTTTAAATAATGTTTTTTTTATTTTTCGATATTTATTCAGTAATTCTTTTGTTCAATTCTAATTTTTTGTTCTATTTTTTAAACTTTATATGTTTATTTAAATGAATTAAAATCGTAAAATTTAATAATGTTAAGAGAACTCACACATTTGACAGAACATTTATTACATTCACAATTTTTATCATCTTTATGATGATCAACAGTAATGCTTTCACTTAGATCCATCAATCGATTTTCAATATCTCCCATTATAATCTGAACTATACTTGA